>CABHPQ010141952.1:0-31466 GCA_902168405.1 Peromyscus aztecus | reverse complement strand
AGGAAGGAAGGAAGGAAGGAAGGAAGGAAGGAAGGAAGGAAGGAAGGGAGGGAGGGAGGGAGGGAGGGAGGGAGGGAGGAGAGAGAGGGAGAGGGAAAGAGAGAGAGAGGGAGGGAGAGAGAGAGGGAGAGAGAGAGAGAGAGGGAGAGAGAGAGAGAGAAGAAAAGCAGCAATGTCTAGACTATTCCAACAGAGATGATTTTTAAATATAACAATGTATATGAATAAATTCAGTAACTGAGAATGGGAGATAAGTAAATAAACAAACACTAGTGGCCAAGAACCACTAGACGACTCTGTGCATGTTCAGAACAAACGCAACGATCTTCAAGTATTTTTAATTCAAGGTTGATGAATTCTGCATGTATGAAATGTGTAGGTCCAAAGGACCAACAGCAAGGACAAAAGTGTCCCCTAAAAACCTCTGAAGCAAGATCTGTACTCATGTAAACATAAACATGTCCATCTTTATTACAAAAGATGGCAGTACATAAATACAACACTCAGAAGGAAGTCACTGATAAAAAAGAAGTTACTAAAACTGCTGGAAGATAAAATTAACATAAATGAAAGCAGAAAATTCTTAAAGCTAGAGAGAATAAACCAGTTTAAGGGTTGACACTTCTGTGAAGATTTCAGCAAAGCAAATAAATCCCTTAATTAGAAAGAAGGGGGAGTAAAAGTGTACATAGTTAATACTGAGAGACAACCACTTAAAAAGAAAAGTTTATCATTGAGACTATGGCAATATACCTGAAAAGAGAGAGACGGGAAACAGTCTGCAAGGAAATATTAAATTTCAAGAATAAAAAAAGTTTTAGAAGTTAACAATAAGAAAATAAGGGACATACTAATTATTGATGTATATTTTGGAAAATGATCAAAGATCTATTTTCCAGAAAAGAACTTAGACTAAATAGACTCTGAGAAAATTTATTCTGTACCTTAGTTCAAATAATAAATATTTTCACTGCAGTGTAATATATTCAAGAAGATAAAAGCACATTGAAAATTAATCGAATTTTGAGAAGAGAGCAAGCAGAACTTTCATCCCAAAGCCTAACAAATTTCAAACAAGAAAAGATCAATTTTAATTATTTGATGCAAATTAATAAAAACACTAATAAACAGAATTTATTCCTGTGTTAAAAAAGTTCAGTATCCAATGGCACAAGAAACATTCTTTCAAGCATTTATAAATTATTGAAGAAAAATATGAGTGATCTTATTTCTGGAAATTTGATAACAATTATTTTCACCAATAAACAGAGGGAGAAAATCATATAATCATAAGATTATGATGAGACGGACATTTGACACATTTTATTTCCTTCGAAAATAGGATATTTTCACAGAGAAAATAGAATATTGTTGACCCATAATGATCATTTAAAAACCAGTGGCTGATGTCAATCTGCATATTGAAACACCGAAGCAATTACAATTATAATTTGGAACCTCATGGTTCATACATTTACCAACATTGAAATGAAACATCCAGTAAAATATACTGACAGAAAAAAAAATAACAAAGTTACTTGTGTAAATAACAGAAAATACATGAAACTTTATATGATATAAGATTGCAATGAAAACTTCACGTGATAAAATAATAATATCACTGTGAAAATTCTAAAATTATAAAGTTTAGATGAAATACAGTAATTTGATAAGTTCATCATACAGGAATTTAAAGAAATCAATGTTTATTCTCAATTTTAAGTTCAAAGTAATTTAGAAAGGAAATGAGAAAGTATTTGCCAGAACGACACAAATATAATCTTTAAAAACAGGCTTAAGGACAGAGTTAAAACACATCAATATGAAGAAAACATCAAAATGAACTAAAAAGGACTAAAAAAAGCTGAAGCAAAAAAAGAGATGTGATACCTTCTTACATGATGCCTGTAATCAAAATATACATTTTCCTGACAAGATCCATATATTTCATTAATCTGAATTAAAATATTAATAAATTTTAATTGGAAAGTGATATTAAATTTCTGTGGAAAATCAAATTACCTTGACTATATGAGAATATTAGCAGAAAAGAAAAGAGATTATTGGTGGAGGGAGATGTTCGCTTTATATAATTAAGCTTTAGCATAGGAAAAGACAAATCAGTGAAAAAGATACATCCACAGTACATATATCTGTGAACATTTATGCATACACATACATATATCTGCATTTAAGTGTACACATACATAATTTATGCACCAACATTTGTAAAGCTATAGTTCAATGGGGTTTTTTAAGGGTAGGTTTTGTATAGAGTATATAACATACCAGTCACATATTTTAAAAGTATTCACCAGACTTAGATCTCATTCCATATGCAAACCTAAATTTCATATTACTTTAAAAACATTTAAAAAGTTACAAAAAAATACAATACTTGACCTAGAAAACTTGTTCACAAAAGACCTTATTACAAAGGTAGGACATGCACAAAGTTTGACAGAGATATATTCTAATCTATTTTTAAGTTGTCAAATAATGTATCAAAATATGGCATAAATTTTGATTGATACCTTTTATTAAGAGGAAAATATGAAACAAATTAAAAGTGATGTTTTTTCACTAATAATTAAAAAGCTAGGCAAGTGAGATGTCTCAGTGGTAAAGATGCTTTCCACCAAATCTAGCAACCCGAGTTTGAGCCGCACATGATGGGGAAGAAAACTGACTCCCATCAGTGTCCTCTGCCTCTCACATGCTGTGTCATATGCACACATGCACACTTAAATAAATGTCATAAAAGTTAAGAAATATCACCTTATATATGTGGAATAGAGAGTGTGGCGATAATGTGTCCAGTCCAAAATTTCCATTTATCATAATAACAGAAAACTATCCTCCATAGTAAGTATTGCACAATGATTCTCATTCCAAACTCCCAAATTGATATATTGTCTCAATAGGCAGCAATTAAAGTGGACTATTATGTTTGCTATTTCAACAACAACAACAAAAACCTATTTTATTTTTTAAATTCCTGCCTTCCTTAGAATGTCCACTCTCTCCTGGGTAGAGTTAGCAAGTCCCTAAACAAGATTGAAAACAAAGCAGACACAGTAGGAATGTGGTTACAATTACAAAACAATGGGATACAAAATTACATGACTCCACTGGTTCGTTTTCATCAATTTGGTGCAAACCTAGTCATGCCTAGAAGGAGGAACTCTTAATTGAGAAAATGTCTTCATAAAATCGACCCCTATGCAAGTCTGTGAAGTACTGCCTTGATTGATGATTATTGGGGGAGGACCTCACTCACTGTAGAGGGTGCCACCCCTGGGCAGGGGATCCTGGGTGGTCTAAGAAAGCAGGCAGAACCAGCTACAGAAGTCAACCCTCCAAGCAGCACTCCGCCATGGTCTCTGCATCAGTTCCTTCCTCCAGGTTCCTACCTTGAACAACTTCCCTGAATTCCCTGAGTGTGACCTGAGAGTCGTAAGCTGGAATAAATCCTCCTCAAGTTGTTTATGGCTATGGTGTTTTATCACAGTTATAGAAAACCTAGATATGACAATCACCAACTGAGTCATCTTAGCTAGATACCACTTTCAAGGGACAATTAAGTTTTAATGAAAAAAAATGAGTAGACCAAATAAATTGTTTTAAAAATAAATATTACTAGATAAATTATAATACTGACCAAAATAATAGAGGGAAATCTGGTATAAGCAGCTGCTACATGAATGGAAACATGCAATTCTTGGGAAATGCTCAAGAGCTCATGAGTGGGCAGGTATAGAGAGATGGAAAAGAACAAAACAGCTGTGCAGTAAGTTTGCCTTTGGTGCTAGACCAGAACAAAATATGACAAATTCAACATGCTAAGCATGTGGTTTTGTTTCCTCAGACTGGTTTGGCAATGACTACAACTTTATGAGGTAATAAAACATTCAGTAAAAGCACAAAGTTGATTTACTCATAGATATTCAAGATTAAATGCTGTGGCTATCGCTCTATATAAATAAAACATTGATTGGCAAGTGGCCAGGCAGGAAGTATAGGTGGGACAAGGAGAGAGAAGAATGCTGGGAAGTGGAAGGCTGTGTGGGAGAGACCTGCCAGCCACCGCCATGACAAGCAAGATGTAAGGTACCGGTAAGCCACGAGCCACATGGCAACTCATAGATTAATAGAAATGGGTTAATTTAAGATAGAAGAAGTAGATAACAAGAAGCCTGCCATGGCCATACAGTTTATAAGTAATATAAACGTCTGAGTGATTATTTTATATGTGGGTTGTGGGACTGCGGGGCTTGGTGGGACCTGGACAGAAGCTCTCCAGCTACAATTAAACATTTTAGAAGCAAATTAAAATGTGCTGGTCTCCTAATCTCAGATCACCTAGCTATTTGCTGTTATACTCAGTATTCTCTTTTAAAATATTTCTATTTCCTTTTTTCTTTCTATATACATGTGTGTGCCTCCTCATCTGTGTGTGCACCTTGTACATGCAGTGCCTATGAAGGCCAGGTGAAGACCTCAGATCCCTGGAAATAGGCAGTTGTAAGCCACCAGTATGGATGGTGGGAATCAAACCTGGGTCTCTGCAAGAGTAGCAAGTGCTCTTAACTGCTGAGCCATCTCTCCAGCTCCCCTAGGTTTTATATGAATCACATTCAACCTCAGGGGCCTCACCAGTTAACGAGAGTCAGGACACATTTCCTAGGCTAGTTAGGTGGAGCAAATGTGTGTGCATATATATATGTGTGTGTATATGTGTGTGCATATTATATGTGTGCTTGTCTGTTTATGTATACATATATGTGGGTATATGTATATATATATATATATGATATAGAAAATTCCAGCACACATAAATGTTAGTAAATATTAACTATTGCTATTATTTTGTGCTAGACAGCTATCATACATTTGTTTACCTGATGCCAGATTAGCACTGAATTATATTAGTGCTCGACACAGAAATTATAGTAATGTGTAGAATCTTGACTTTATCCTGGGAGACAACAGAGAAATGAGCAAAGCCTGGGAAAGCATGTGTGGTGTTTAAATGAGAATGATTGAATACTTGTTCCCAGGGATGGAACTATTTGGGAAGGATTAGGAGGTGTGGCACTGTTGGAGGAGCTGTGTCACTTGGGGTGGGTTCTGAGGTGTCAAAGGCACAAACCATTATCAGTGTTGTATGCCATGATGATGATGCACTCTGACTCTCTGCAACCACAAACCCTAAACTAAATCCTAAACTAAATGCTTTCCTTTATAAGTTGTCTTATAATAGTGTCATGGCAATAGATAACTAAGACAGAGAAGCAGTCAGACACCCATGAACCTTAAACTAAATGCTTTCCTTTATAAGTGGTCTTCTAATGGTGTCATGACAATAGATATAACTAAGACAGAGAAGCAGTCAACAAAACCCTCTTTAAGACAGAACTTCAAAGGTCAGTTCAGGAAAAGTTCAGAGCAGAGACTCTAAGCCATAACAGAATACAACATGGTAATGTGAAAGGAATTGAAAGCACTCCTTCAAGAGTTGAAGCTAAGCTAGGAACCAATAGAAAAGAATGGGTAAAATCAGTTAAGATCAATGGAGCGGGCTTCAGAACCGAGTCTCTGACAATGTGAACATAACCCTGAAAGCTTTGACATTAAGGAATGACCAGCCAAGTTGCCCCTATCTGTGTAGCCCAGGATGTTCTGGAGATCACAGGGTCCTGGGGCAGAAAATTCACTCGAATGCCTTTGCAGTCATTTAGGCTGAGAAGAAACAAAAGCAAGGCAGCAAGGAGAAAATCCCTTTAATACTTGCTGTCTAAGTCAATGTCCGAATCTTTGGAACCCGAACAATCTACAGTAACTTTCCAGCGCCTCAGGTCTCCAGCTTCAGTACCTGAAAACCACATGCACACACTCTTTGAGATGGGAAGGTGACCTGAGTGCATGAGGCATGACCAGTGTGAGCTGTCTGTGCATAATCCAAGAACACTTGCTTCCTTTGCACAGTTAGACATCAGATCTAAGGCACGGCAGAGGTATGACTGTGGTCATTGGTTCCTTTAGAGATTCTAAATATGCCTGGGGAGAAAGTGGTAAGTTTAAAAGTAGATAGATATTTTAATAAATGATGCAGATTCTCATAGCTAAAAAAATGAAAGAGAAAAATTAACCCAATAAATTAGGTGTGTACTGGAAGATACTAAAATTTTAACACTGCAAATGGTTAGTTTTTCTTTGAAAATGACAAAGAATAACCTTTAAAATATTATTTGAATGTATTTATGCAGTTCTTCAATCTAGCTTCAAACACAAGTGAGAGCTTGTAACCTTAAAAAATAGATGAAGAATATATTCCCCACACGAGACACAAAAGCTTTATTTTGGTGTCAATCTTTATTTCTTAAGCAGTCAAATACTAGAGATAGTCAAACGGTGAGAGGCAAAGACCAAGTATGTTAGTCAGCTCCATCTCACTATAACACAAAGCTAGGATAACCAACTCATTAAAAAAAGAAAAGCTTGCTCAGTCTCAGAGTCTTGGAGGTTCCAGGCCTTGGTTCACTGAGCTCATTGCTTCTGAGCTCATGAAAAAGCAATGCTTCATGGTAGAGATCACAGGACAAAGAAAAAATCACTTTAGGAGCAGTACATGAAAGAGAAATAAAGGAAGGCACTCATTCCCCATAGTCCCTTGGGGGCTGTTCTCTAGGTGATAGAAAGACTTGCAGTAGTTTCCATCTCTTAAGGACTCTTCTGTAGAGCTCAGGATACTTATGACCCAAATCATAGAGCATGATGTGGATGAGATGAGCTACCTATTGAGATCTTGTTTGTCTCAAACATACATAAAACTATACTGCAAAGTATATAATGGAGTCCGTGATTTAAAAAAAAATCACATGGACCATTTTAAAACCAGTTAAATCTGGAAGAGCATATTCTAGTGTAAAACTCAACTGAAGACATCACAAATGATAAAACATTACTCACTTAAGACATTTTTGTCTTTTTTTTTCTACCTGTTATTCTTTCTCTTCCAGTATCTCCTTACTTCTATTCTGTCCCTGTTGAGGTTGTCAAAAGAAAAATAGAAAATGACCCAAAACATATCCGAGTAACCTTCTTTGTGGCCACCACAACATCCAGGGTTTACATGTTACTCAGCTGTTGTCTTTCCTTCTGATATCCCTGTCTTACTTGCTAAAGATGCTTATATAACAAGCAAAAAAAATGAACTGAATCCCTTTATAAAATCAAATACTTCACATTCACAATCTTGGCAAAGTTAGTATAGCTCTCTCCTAAAATTAAGCTCAGGAAATGACACTCTAACAAGAAGGTATTAGGATGGGCGTGAAGAGTAAAACTACAGAGTATGGTTGAAGGTAGCACGCAGGACAAGTCTGGGTATCTAGTGTGACTTCTACAAGTAATATTCCTATAACAAGTGGGCTCATGGGGTCAAGATCAAGAAAGGCAAGGCATCTTTACTGCATTTAGAAATGTACACTAGACCTGATCTTGAGCATAAGAAGGGAGAGATATGATTTCAGCTCCTAGAACTTGGCATGATGAGGTCATGCATTACACACACTCTGGTTAACTGGGCCTTTGTGATACAGTCTGCATGAATGTCAGCCCTGTACCACAGCGGCCATGGTTGAGTGGTTCTACAAGTTGACTTAGAAAAGAAACATTTTCAGTTTGTTGTTTTATCAGTAGCTTTGTCTTGCCATTGCTGGTTCTACCCTGATGTGTGATACTGAAAATACAGATTTTAAATATATATATTGAAATGTCCATGAGTGATATAAAATACCTGTGCTTTTCAGCAATATAATGTAAGAAAATGGGAGATATAAGGGGAAAAAAAAGAAAGCTGGTCATTAGTTACCATCATCAATATAAAGAACATTTTATTGAATCTCCACAATTGTTTTTAAATCATAGCCTATGTAACAAATTTAATTAATATTTAATATAAGTGTATTTAAAATGAAAAGTTACACATATTCATATATGCCTTGCATATCCATTTTCCAATCATTAGTCAAGCCAATAATAGCAGGTACATAGAGCTTTCAAGATAAACCTCCATTTTTTCACCTAAAACAAGTTGCTGAAAGCAGAGTCGTTCATTCAGTGAGCATAAGTGAGCTCCCTCACTGTACTGAGAGACCCGGGATGTGAAATGCTGAGAGCCCATCTTCTAACCAGTCCACCAAAGAGAAAGTGGTGCCTCCTTCACAGATGAGAAACTAAACATGCAAATCAGTTCTCTGAGAATTGCCAGGCTGTGTGTGGGGTCCCTTGCAAGCTTGATCTGAGCAAGTGGCAGAAGGGTGTTAACAGGGGTCACCGGGTACCTATATTTGGTTAGAGTGACAAATGAGAAAGGGAAGATGGGAACATTAGCCAAATAGGATTTTGCTTTTAGGGTCATTTACAGAATATGAAATATTCACTGTCAATGAATATATCATCCTTAATAGCTCCAGAGGGCCGGTCACCCTTTCAAATTAGTTTCTCTGCTGATTTTTTATAACATACATCTAAAATTAGATGACAAGTTTTCTTTTAATTTCTTTCCTATTAAAGCAAATATTAACGTTCAAAATGTTACATCTTGGAGGCAATAATCTTGAAAGAGCATTCTCTTTTAAGGTAGGAATTGCTTGTAGTTGTATCGATGATGTGCTTACTATAGTGATAAAAGTTGTGAATAATGTCAGTGTGAAGTTTGCTTTCTTCTTATTCTTGGCATGACATGGCAGGCAGTCTTGCAAAAATTATAGCAAATCTACTGGGCTGTGAGTCTTTATCTATTGTTCAATGGGGGATTAAAGGCAAAGGATATATCCCACCACATGAAGGAGTAACAACAGATGAGGCCAGTCAAAAATCTTTCTCTCCTACAAGTTGGCAATGTATCTATTAACTGTATTTTTCATGATCACCAGAATTCTGTCCATCCATCTCAATAGCATAGCGAGGTTAAAACCATATCCCAACTCCCAACAACATTGAGAAGAAGAAAGGAAGCAAAAAAAAAAAAAAAAAGAAAGAAAAAGGGGAGAAAGGAAAAGAAAAGAGAGAAGTGATTTGTAAATGGGTGAATTTAAAATCTTGTTTAAATTATATTTCATGTGTGTTCATGCATGCACACTTGCCACAAAACACATGCAGAGGTCAGAGGACAACTGACATGAGAGTCGGTTCTCTTCCTTTTGCTGTGTGGACATTGAACTCAGGTTGGCAGCCTTGGCAGCAAGTGTCTTTTCCCTTTGAGCCATCACACTAACTCCTTGGCACTCAGCGCAGTAGTGGGTAGCTATTGAACAGCCATCATTAAGATGGAAAAGTAGGATCTCACAAAAAAAAAAAATCATTTGTTTTGACAACTAACCATGAATGAGTACAGCCTTGTGGGAGTCTGTGAATCCAGTGAAGGTGTCTCATACTGTCTGAAGATCAGCAGCAGCAAAGGTGAGAACAGAGTATGTTAACAAGAATGGTCAGACAGGTTTTATTTTACTGGTATCATCCTTCTGCCAAGACACATAGCTTAGTGTCAGGAAGGGTTCCTTAGACCCACTGCCTCCCAGGAGGCAGAGTGAAGGCAGTCAGGGAGCTCTTGCTCTCGCAGCAGCCATGCAGGACATTGCCCAGAGACAACTCACTCTTATCACCCATAATTCTGATGTAGATGACAGGTATGTGTAAATAGTTAGGAAAGACTGAGAACAAAGAACACAGACCGAAGACCCACTAACTCCTCTTCAGAGTCCATTAGGAAGTCGAAGTACAACCACTGAGGATCAATTTAATGCAGATTCTGACCCCCACTTAACCCACAGACAACTTCTGGGCCCCATGTACTTCTCTTTCTCTTCCTGTGCTGTCCCAGAGGGCAAGCAAAAACCCTCACAGAAAGTTGACCAATACTGCAGTCAGCCCACTTGACTCTTCTTGAGGAGGAAGCCCACAGACTTGACATTTGAGGTGCTTTTGCTGTATGGAAAACAAATTTGAGACTCTTGTCGCCCATCCAGGACTTTTAGAATCAAGAGGATGTCAACAACTCAAAGAAAGCCCTTTCCCGGGAAGAACAAAGGAGTGAAGCTGGTTCATCCACAGAACAGGTTTTAGTGCCTCAGAGTCCCTAGTTAGACTTCCAAGGAGTTTCCCCCAAAGCCTGTCAGTGAATACTGTAGAAGATGACACCTTACATGCAAAAGCAGCAACGCAAGGTTAAAAGGAATGAAAAAATAACAGCAAAATATTGGCTCTCAAAGGAACACAGTAAGTTTCCATTAATCAGCTTCAAGAAAATGAAGACTTGTGAACTGCCTGACAAAGAGTTCAAAATAATTGCCTTAAAGAACCTTAGCAAGCTGCAAGAAGACACAAATAGAACTATCAATAAAATTAGGAAAATAATAAACAACATAGGTGGTACAATAAAAAGCTTTAAATTATAAAAGATGAAGAATAATATAATGAATGAAGCAAAATATATCCAAGAATGTCAACAACAGAATTGAATAATTAAAAGAAAGGATCTATGAATTCAATAACAGGTTTTTAAAAGTGATTAATAAAAGAGAAAAAAAAAGAAAATATTGAAAAATATGATAGAAACCCTACAGGATTTATTTGACAACAGCAAAAATGGTAACAACAACATATTAGTTAGTTTAAGAAGATTGACAGTCTGGGTAATTTATTTAAATAAATGATGGTTCAAATTCCTGAGAGAATTGCAAACATCTCAATATATAAAGCACAAAAACTCCCAAAGAGATTCAACTTAAAGAATAATTTATAGAGACATTATAATCAAATTTTCAAAAATCAAAGACAAAGAAAATTTTGGCAGCAGCCAAAAAAGAGACACTCACCATGTACAGGGGATCCTCGGATTTTCAAGAGGCCATCAATATATTTTCTGGCAGAAAAGGACAAAAGAACGTGATACATTCAAACCAATGAAGGGGGGAAACTGCTAACCAAAAGTACTTTTCCTTGTACAAATTTTCCTTCAGACCTGGAGAAGAAAGATAATGCCTGAAACACGGCAGAAAGGCAAGCCCTCGAGTTTTCCCTAGCCTTAGATTCAATAAATATTTGTGGATCAGTTTCATATAGAAGATACAAGTGGAGAGGTATGTGAGTTAAGGCCAGCTAAACACACACACACACACACACACACACACACACACACACACACACACACACACACACAGGAGAGGTGCTGTGCTGAAGCAAGTTTAGACGCTAATAATATTCCAAGGAATTCCTATTACCCCAGTCATCTCTGTAAAGAGACATGAGTTTGGACCTAACAAGTATATGACCTGAGCTCTAAACTTCCCCCATGAAACCTTAATTCATACCTCTTGGAAGAGAAGATTTTAAACATAAGTGAATCTTTTTAGGGCAAAATTCAAAAAGTAGCAGCTGAAAGAAGTATGGAAGCAACCTTCGGCTTTATCACCGGGGCAACAACAACAAGAGTTGCTTGTTTTTAATGCACCCTCATCTCTCTGGAGGAAGCTGACATTCTTCCAGTGGCTACTTGATGTCCTGATTTCTCAGTAACATCCCCTGGGAAACTGGAGGGGTAGACTGATATTAGTGTGCCAACAGCTGAACAAACACATCAGCACCTCCGGTGCCTCCTCCCAGGTTTAGCCACAGTGAGAACTCCAATGTAGCAGGAATCTTAAAAGGTCTTACTAATAAAATCAAACCCGGTGACAGTTATTAGAATGAATACTGGAAGATCAGAGAAGCAGAACAAGCCACAGCCACCTCACTTTGCCAGTTCCTCAGCTGATCCTGTTTCCTCAGACTAGAAGCCTCTCAGTCCTCATCCAGAATGAACCTCAGCAGACTTGACAGTTCCTCAGCTGATCCTGTTTCCTCAGACTGGAAGCCTCTGAATCCTCATCCAGAATGAATCTCAGCTGAACTGCTGCTCAAAAGCCTAAAAGCTTAACCAGGCTCTACTTTCTCATCCTCACACCTTAAATACCTTTCTGCTTCCTGCCATCACTTCCTGGGATTAAAGGCGTGAGTCACCATGTCTAGCTGTTTCCAATGTGGCCTTGAACTCACAGAGATCCAGACGAATCTCTACCTCTGGAATGCTAGGATTAAAGGCGTGTGTGCCACAATTTTCTGGCCTCTATAGCTGGTGGCTGTTCTGTTCTCTGACCCCAGATAAGTTTATTAGGGTGCACAATATTTTGGGGAACACAATATCACCACACTCCAAGTCTGTTAATCCTTCCCAAAATCATTGTCCACACATCAAGTACCAAACGCTTATGACTTCCACCCAAGGCACTGCATCTCACACCTCTTGGTTATACAAGCAAGGGAACTAAGTAATCTAAACCCCTGGAGATGACAGAAAGCGGTATTGGAACGCTAAGAATATGGTGTGTGCCACTCCAGCTCTTTTAAAAGGTGGCTATGAACAGGCACACAGTACTTCCAGAGAACTCCCTTGAGAAGGGATTGAGAATGCCTGTTCTCATTTTCTCACAGAAAGGTGTAGCACAGAATTCTACAGAGATGGCTGGCATTTAACAAACAAAACAAAACTGAACAGCAAACTAGACCCTAAGTTTTTCATAGTCTTTCCTTCATCTCAACACAATAATGAATACAGTTTTACTCATTCTTTGGAGTTTTATTTTCCCAAGTGCCACAGAATCTAGGTTCCATCCAAAGAATTATTCCTTAACACTTTAGCTCTTGGATTTGATGAAGGCTTTTATTGCTGTGTGACCTTATAATGTAGACAATAAACAGCTGAGTATAAAGTGGGCCCACTTCTGTCAAGTACCCTTCTCTAGGAATAGTGAAGGTTTAATCTAAGTGTGAGAGCACTGACCACACATCCTCTAACCAGTGACAGTGACTGAGGGATGAACACTTGCACTCAGCTTCAGTGTGAAAACGGAAACCACGTCATCAAACCCCTCAACCTTTCCAACTCTCTCTAAAAAAAGGCTGTGGTCTCCCTTTCCAATACCATTGTTCTGGCCTCCTGTGGTACACCAAAATGTGAAGAAACAGAAATACGTTTTCTAAATAAAATAGCAACCTAATACTTCAGGAGCTAGCCTGTGTGAAATGGAGACATATGATTTACTCAACAGTGAATTCAAACAGTATTCAAAAAGATGCTTACAGAGATCAAGATGGCAAGGCAAGAACAAAGAATGTCAAGAAAGACAAAAACTGAGTTATTACCAAATATAAACCACAGAGCCTCAGAATATTATCTCTATGAAAGGGCAAAATTTTATGGAAAAAGTGAAAATAGCTTAAGAGACAGAGGGATACCATCCGCCATAGCGATATAAACCTCATTGACACACCCAAAGGAGAAGAGACAAAAGAGAACAGACAGTATACTCAAAAGAAATAATACCAGCAAACACACTTCAGGAGAATGAATCTGCAACAAGACCAGGAAGCATACAACTGATAAGCTAAATCTTGAGAGATCAGAAATGAGACATGTCACAATCAAATTGTTGGACACTGAAGAAAAGGAGTTTTGAAAGCAGCAGGAGAAAAGTGGATCACCACTGACAAAGGAACCTCCAAAGATTATCAGTGAGTTTTCAGCCAAAGCCTTGTCGTCCAGGAGTTTGCTAAATGGTGCATTTAACCCTTCAAAAAAAAATTAAAAACTGCCACCCAGGCACACTATAACCAATGAATCTAAATTGAAGATGGAATAAGGACATCTCTAGACAGAGTCTCAGAGTTTATCAACACTAGACCAGCTTACAAGAAATGCTAAAGAAAGTCCCTCCAAGCTGAAGGAAGACGATGCCAATCCATCGGGATAAACAGAAAGTTTATTGACAAAAGGAAACATATTGTCCAATCCAAAGCACTCTCATACTGTGCTAATGGAAAATACATCAAAGATTTCTCTACCAAAAAATGTGGAAAGGTAAAGCTACTAAACACAACTAAAATTGTAGTAATTTGTTAGTGGATAGAAATAATAAAAGGATATAATTCAAGTCCTTAAAATATAATAATACACAAGGGGACAGGAAACACAAATGTGGTATTTGTGTATTCAGTCACAGTGCAGTTATGGTCAAGTATGGGATGCTACTCAAGCTTCAGAGTAGCCTCCAAATAAAATCTTGTAGTAGATACACAAAAGATAACATACCAGTTCACAAAACACTTTCTGGAACCTTCCGCAATATCTTTCTTCAATGTCTTTTGTTTGTTTGTTTGTTTGTTTTGTTTTGTTTTTCAAGACAGGGTTTCTCTGTGTAGCTTTGTGCCTTTCCTGGAACTCACTTGGTAGCCCAGACTGGCCTCGAACTCACAGAGATCCGCCTGGCTCTGCCTCCCGAGTACTGGGATTAAAGGCGTGCGCCACCACCGCCCGGCCTCTTTCTTCAGTGTCTTAAATATTTTATCATAAAAGTCTTTCAGTTGCTTGTTAGAGTTATCCCAATATATTTTTTATATTGTTTATATTATGTGAGGCTATTGTGGAAGATATTGTTTCCCTGATTTCTTTCTCAGATCATTTGTGATTTGTGTATAGGATAACTACTGGTTTTTGTCAGGTCATCTTGTATCCAGCTACTTTGCTGAAAGTATTTATCAGCTGTAGGAGTTTCCTAGGTGGAATTTTTAGAGCCATTTATGTATACTATCATATCATCTGCATCTTCCTTTTGAATTTCTATCACCTTGATCTCCTTCGGTTGTCTTATTGTTCTAGCTAAGATTTCAAGTACTGTATTGAATAGATATGCAGAGAATGGACAGCCTTGTTTTTGTCTTGATTTTAGTGGAATTGCTTTGAGTTTCTCTCCATTTAAGTTGATACTGGCTATTGGCTTGCTCTAAACTGCCTTTATTATGTTGAGTACTGTCTTTTGTATCCCTGATCTCTCCATGACTTTTATCATGACGGGATGATAAATTTTGGCACAGGCCTTTTCTGCATCTCATGAGATGATATGGTTCTGTTTTTTGTTTCATTTGAGGAATCCTCAATTATTTTGTTTCTGTAACAACCAATTTACATTTCTGCCAGCAACAGAGTTTCCTTCTATCCACACGCTCACCAATATTTCATTGCTCATCCTTTCCATTTTCTTTTTATTTGTTATTGCTTAAAATTCCATACGTACATACACATGTATTATTTATATCTTCTTTTTGTTTTAATTTTTGTTTTATTTTCATTTTTTATAATACTGGCCCTTGCATATATATTACAGCTTCCAGCTTAGTATTTTTATTGGATCCCTGAGTGTGAGAATGAGTGTGTCTATGTTTGTTTCTTGTACCTTTTCCTACGGCTCTTTTCTGTTTGTTTGTTTGTTTGTTTGTTTGATCTATTCCTATTTGGGTTTTTATTTGTTTGTTTGTTTGTTTGCTTATTATTATCCTTTAAATGTCTGTGTATTTTCTAACTAGAGACAGAAAGGGGGTGGAACTGGGTGGGAAGAGAGGGGAGGAAGGAAAAGGAGGAGTAGAAGATGAAGAAACCATCATCAGGATCTATCATATGAAAAAAATATATATTTTTGAGTAAAAGAAAAGAATAAAAACAGTGCTGTCACATGGCCTACCTTTCCCAGTACTTAGCACACACGTGAAGGCAATAGGGACAGTCTCAAACCCCATGTTTTTCAGCACTGTAATAATAGCCAAGGGACTTGAGACTCAATGTATGTACACCATGGCATCTATGGTTAACAATGATGGACTGAAATAAAATTTGCTGAGACTAGATGTTAAGTACTGTCACTACACATTACATGGAAGAAGAACACGGCAACCATGTGAGATGATGGATGTGTCAATCAGCTGAATCATGACAATCACTCAGTGATGGCACACATCTAGGACAACATCTTTTTTTATTTTAAATATGTGCAGTTTTCGTGAGTCTATTTTACCTCAGTAAAGATGGGGATTTTTTTTTTTAACATCTGGTATTTTAAGGTCTAGTCCCACAAATGCACTACGTGTGCAGGGAATGTTTGACTGCTCACCACCTTTGAAAATTAAAGGTCTATCTTCCCTGCCTAATTTGGTTATCCCTACACTTCTTTTCATCACTGACACTCCCCCTCATCAGTTGGGTCTGAGAATAAAACGAGGTGCAGTTAAGGAGGTGACTGAGGGTCCAGAAAGACAACCAGACTGAATGGGCTGGGGACAGACATGAGTTTGAAACCTGTGATCCAGCTTTACTCCTGCTGCTGCTACCCAAACATCGCCTCTTCTTACCCATTAATGCACCTACCAAAATAAACTAAAAATAGCAAGGCGTTCACCCATTCTGAACAGACCTGCCCAGGCACTATAAATTAAGACAACTGAAAACTCAGTTAGTCTTTTGCTTTCTGTACTTAAAATTTTCCTTTTTTAATGACTAAAATAAATTCACCCTTGCACTCATTAATTAAGTTTCCCCTTTGGCAAAGAAGAACTAATTGGCTTCCATATGCCAAGCACTAGGATATTTGCTAAGCCTATAACCAGTGGCTACAACTTCAACTCCTTATAGAGGTGTCATGTAGATATGGCTTCCTTTCTACTTAGCTGTGAATTGTTTTGAATATTAACCCTCAGCTTCAGATTCCCAATTTCATGTGGTTTGTTATTTTCTTGTCTTCTGCTGTGTTTTCCCAAGCTAGTTCTCTCATTTTTGCCAACACCAGAGATCCAGAATCTGATAAAAAAAAAAAATTACAGATGCGAGAAGCTCTCTGACAAGATTGACACGAAATGTATGAAAACTTTTGATCATGGTTCTCACTACTATTAACAAATAATATTAATTTATTATTATTAATATAATAATAATATAATAAAATAATATATTAATATAATAATAATATTAAATAAATAATAAAACTATTCACCTGATTCATTTACTATGATTGAATAGGTGAATGAGATTAGCTACTTAGATAAAATGTATGTTTAGCAGCATGAATTGTATCAGGCCAATGCCTCAGGCCTGCTGAAGCCATCATGGCTAAAAGCTGAGACAGCAAGTATTTGGTCCATGGCCCGATCCTCCCTTGAGTATATGAGCTGAGTCTTTGTTCTCATTAGCTCTCGGCAAATGAGCTTAGGGAATCTAAACAGATAATGCCCCAGATATATCAGGATTCAGAAAATTAGTCACTTGGGAGTTGAGTTCAAGTAATAAAAAGACAAAGGAAATATTAGAGTAGTGAAAAATCTATTTTGTATAAATGTACAGAAGCCAGATGTGATTGAATAGGTGGACTATTTGCCACAGTAAAAAAACTAATTACTATTTTACAGCTCTCGGCAAATCAATATTTCTTGAATGGGAGGTTGACACTAAATTGCATTGTTCATAGATATCCACTCTTGTAATAACCTAATGGGAAGGCCATCAGGCCCTGATGACCAAGACCTCAGCTTCTAATTCTTGGAATCTAAAATACCATGGTAGCAAGGAATGGCCCTAACAAATGCTGACAGCTTACATGCGTATGTTTAAATATAAACAGAAAAGCATACAAAAATACTCAGCCTTCTCCCTTCAGAGATAAAGTCAGCAGTTACTTTTGAAAGATCTCTTTATTGTACCATCCTGAGCACCAACACCTGAGACAGTTACATGAACAAATGCAGACATAGAAAGAGCTGTAGATGCTGGGTATTCATCATTCCTAGATACATCAGGACTATCGCTCTTTAAATGTCTTTTTAAAAATCAATTGTAAATAAAAATAAGTTTATTCTTTAACTTTAAGAAAAAAATCTTTTCTACGGAGATCATGGACCAACATTCAGATTTCCATGCTAGAGAGAGTTTGTTTTATCCTGGTATTCATAACCGGAATCAAAATAGAACTTTATTTTGTTGAATTACCTGGCTGGTAATTCAAATAATGCTGGGCTGAATCAGATGCACAATGGGTTTCAGCATCGGTCAATGACTAAATAAAAAAAAAAAAGAAAGAAATTGTGAGAAAAACCCTGATCCACTGAAGAAATGGCATGCAAGACTAGAATCTCGCTTTCAGATATCCTTTTATGATTTAAACATCCATTTCTGCTGTCAGAGATGACAGGTTTTATTCCATGTGTCCCTCCAAGCACTGCATAACCTGACTCTGTGACACACACAGCTGAGAAACTGCCTGCAGAGGAGAACAATAAAGAATCAGATCTGTTCTCTTTTTTGCCAGAAACAAGTATGTCTGTTAGGCAAAGGAGCTAGTGTGGTAGTCAATCATCACACACTCACCTGTGGTACTTTCTATGCCACATTGGATTTGATGTCATCCGGAGGCCTGTGGTATTTCCCATGCTGCGTTGGATTTTATGTCATCCTAGAGACCTATGGGACTTACTGTGCCATGTTGGATTTGATGTTTGTTTCCTGTACTTGTTCTCTGCTGTTATTTTCTATCTTACCAAGGGGATAAAGGAATTTGCTCCATTTTCCAAAGCGATCCAATTATGTAGTCCTTGTATGTACACTAAGCTGCCAGTTCTTTTTCTTGAAACAACTGAAACATATTCCTATTCCCTGCCTCGCCATTCACAAGTTCATGATTAGCTCCCTGATACATTGGAGATAATCCCCAAATGCTAGTGACTTTTAGTGATGCTTAATGGAAAAGCTGGTGCTAGAGGTAACTGCTGTTTATGAGGTCTGTGGTCACCAAGGAGTTATGAACTTTACTAGATCTGTTGATTCAGTTCTGTATACCGAGGAGTAATGTAGGTATCAGTTCAGTGGTAGTGGTTTATGGTGGAAACAAGAGCCAGGCTGTTCATGGTATAAAATTAAAAATATGTACTTTAGAACAATTAAAATGGGTTCAAAGTAATCGTTTCCATGACATTTAATACAACTGATGTTTTCATTTTGTCTGCATGTAGCATTTAAAAGTTAGCCTTTCTTCTATCCAATTAGACTTCAAAATTTTTATTTTGAGAGGAGAAGGAAGGTGGAATTAAATAATCATAAATTCTTGAAAACGAACACCTTTCTGTGAATGAGATAGGGAGACAACAAGGTTACTTCTATAATTTTCTAGGAGCAAGTAGATGTGGGAGAGATAAGAGTCTGACATTCCATCTGAAAGAGAATTTGTTCTATTTTCATTGTGGAAGATCAGTCTTACTTTACAGTAGAGAGTTTGTTCAGTGGTTTATATCCAGCCTTGATTTATAAACTGCCTTTATGTTTGAGTGAGGGTGAGGAAAGGGAAAGTTTTACTGTAGTTACATGCAAAATAAGAAATAGAAGAATAATCTCTATTTAACCTATAAATATTTACCTATAAAGATAAAATTTTCTAATTTCTGCAACAATGTTGAACTTTGTTTAATCCCATAGTCATTTTCACTTCATGGATACTTTTTGTATTTGACCCAGAAAAAAAAAAATGGACATGCCTCAACTTGCTGAAGGTAGGCGTTGCTTTCCTGAGTTGAATACAAGGAATCTGAAAAGCAAAGGGCATTTTGGTTCTCTTCTGAACAATGTGAGATCCTTATCTTGAGAGCCACATGACTCCAACTATAGAGGCTTAAGATCAGTGTATTAACATTTTTTTGTGAAGACATGTGTGGCCTTCTGTGTACTATAAATACCACAAAAAAAATAGGCCAGACAATTTCTGTGACTTAGAGTGTCATAGTTCAGTGAAGACAGTCCATGACCAACCAAAAATACTCTAAGATTCTAAGACTAAGCCAGCTTCTGCATACACCCAACTGTCCTCCATCTGAGGAAATCTCTCTCCCCCTACACACTGTGATCATAAAATAATGGTGGCACTAAATGTAAAAGCCTCCATCTTTACTTGGCCCGTTGACTCAATTCTGCCAACCCACTGTTGGCTACTCACATATATGTACTCCACTACCACCCATCACAAGTTCATGTTTAGCTTCCTAGTATATTATACTAATCCTGTAAGTGCCAATGATTTGCAAGTCAACCCTACTTCTTAAATACAAGATGAAACTAGGCACTTTAAGAAGATTTTTATCCCATGCAGGTAGCACAACCCTGCTTAACATCAGAGGCCAGAGAATACCAGGTGGATTGGGGGCAGCAGAATACACACTGGAGCTGTTTCTATTCTAACCTCTGAGTAGAAGTACAACCTGTAGAACATTACAGCTGTGCCATGTCACTGTTCCCTCATCTCCAACACTGTTACTAAAATAAAACAATAGGTTAGTGGTATCGAACCACCATCCACTCAACATCTCCCAATTTGAAATGTATTTTGACCATTAAAAGTTGCACTCACAACTGCTGATATTATATGGAATGTAGATGATGTTTTATTTTTTAGCAGACAGTATTTATTTTCTGGTATCCATCTGATATTATACTTTCCATGTCCTTTTATCAGAATTCTTCTGGAATTATAAGAAGGAAGGAACAAGGAGGGGAAAGTCTTTCGTATGTAAAAAGAGAAGATGGAAAGCAGCATGTAATGCTATTGAAAATTATCCTCATATTGCTGAAAGGGCTTGGAGACATTTTAAATATACAAAGGATGGCGAAATATCATGGCTAAAACAAATAAGATTCACTTTACTCATTATTAAATTGAGGTGATTGTACATATCTCAACCTGTGTGAGTTAAATGATAGATTTGCAATGTGTTTAATATGCATCCATGTGTGTAATGAAAAAACAAATATTCAAACACATGTGTATGCATATATTTCTGATAACCCTTAAGTAGATAAGCTATCTTTACTTTTGTGATCATGGTGTTATGGATATCTTTCTACTATCTCTGGGTGTGTGATGGTGTAGATATGCAGTGTTTTAGTACAAAGGCTTATATGTTGAAGGCTTGGTCCCCACCTGGCACTTTAGCAAGCTGGGTTGTGATGGCATTGTTGAGTAGAAACTGGGAAGCAGACTGAGTTGAAAGACCCCAGCTATGGGGACCATGCCTGGCAGAGTTTATTTTGTTCCTGGACTTTTCTGTCTTATTCTGTGCCTCCTTATAGTATAATGAGAAACCATACTCAACCATATCTTCTCTGCTGTGATGTTCTGTCTTATTACACACAGACACACAATCAAGCCAGGTGACAACCAACTGAAATGTCTCAGCCGTAAGTCAAAACAGCTCCTTATTTCCTTATACTAAAAGGTAGTTTGTCCCAGAAACAAAAAGAGACTAGCATACTTTACAAAAAGTCTATGCCTAAAAGTCATGTGTGTCGGTCAATCTTCATGTACTAAAGGATAAAATATTATCTTCCATCCTTAGAGACAGTCCAGCCTCATGGCCTTGTTAATATTTTTTCTCATCACATCAGCAATGCTGCTGCTATAATTACAGTTATGACAAAAACGAATTTATTACTTTGAGTCTAGAGTTTAGAGGCCCAGAATGCTGCCTCTGAGCTAGTTAGTCAAGGTTCCAACAACGCTTGTTTAGACTGCAAGCATCAAAAGAAGAATCCCGTCCTGGAATATTTCAGCAGTCAGGATCCATTTCTATTCCTCAAACTTTGGTCCCTCTCTTCATCCTTAAAACCAGTCCATTGCCTTCTACAACATCTCTGTCCCCATCTGATTCTTTCCAGTTCCTACTTATAAGCCATTTGTGGTTACAGTTGGCCAACACAGATCAACCAGAAAAATCCTTCCCAAAACCCTTAATCACAACTGCAGAAGCCCTCTGACATATCACAGTTATAAGGATTAATGTGTAAAAGATGTGGAGATCAAAGGCATTATGCAGACTCCCTCTGTGTAAGGGATAAATGCTGATTTTAATAACTATAATGCAGCAAAACACATACAAGGGAATGAATGCTTCGGGGCATAGTTCCGTCTATTTCCAATGCAGAAGCAAGTGAAAAGCCTGTAGTTAGTGGCTGGTGATAGACGTGAACGTGAGCCATCTTGCTGCGAGTCCTGAAGGGTCAATCGGTGAAGCTCATTATTGATAAAAAAAAGTAAAATTTTTAAGTGTCACCCCTAACATTGACAAAACAAAAAATCTGCCCCCAAGTGTTTAGTTTGTACATAACATATTTCTGATAAATACTTTCCTCTGAAGCCCCAGGAGAAAAGCAAGCACCTGTTTTCTGGAAGAAGGTAACATTAGGGTGTGTTTCTGACACAACAGTAACTCCTCAGTGATCAGGTAACAGGTGACAAAGTGAGAAACACAGGAAATAGAGAAAGATTGCAGAACATCCACACTGTGAGTCTGCTTCCAATAAATAAGATAGGAATCATTCTCATCAGGGAAACCTCCCCCACCAAAGCTGGGAGCACACAGTAATCAGCCCACATTATACTTGAACCCAGGATGTGAAACAGAGCAGGTCCCTCCACGAGGAAAAGTGCTGTTCTTGGATTTGAGCTTAGGAACCTCAAAGAGCTGTGTGTCTGTAACCCCAGCATCCTCTTAGAACACCTAGAAACAGAGGTCACAGAGGACGTCTTAACACAGACAATGTGGCCGGTGCGTAAACGTAAGCAACTGTGAATACAAGACATCCAAGACTTGCTTTCTAAAGGAGGAAGAGTGAGAAGATGTAAGAAGCCTTGTCTCTGTTTAGGAAAATAGCCCTGGAATCAGACACAGAATAGTGTGGACTTTAAAATGAAATATCTGAAATTAGTTTTGCAAAAATGAATTATATTTTCAACAGGATTGTAGCTGACAATGCTATCTATTCACTTCACTATATATGGGATGGATACTCCCTCTGTTCACTTGGGACATGGGATGAGTAAGGACTTCAAACGGCATCGACAGACTCTGGAAAACGCCAGGCTTCTCTCAGGAGGAGAAGCAGGAGCATCAGTCTTGGTGTGTGGCAGAAGCAGTATTTTGACTGAAAAGTCTCCCTTCAGTCAAACCTGCTGAAGTTTGTTCAGAGCCTTCAAAGGCAGCAACAACAATGCTAAAGATGGTGCAAGAAAGAGGAAGGAGGAATTCTTCCCAGAACATCAGTTCATTATTGAGTGGCTTCCCTCAGAAGCAGCGCACACATACAATGACGCACATCACTGGATTTAGCAGAGCACTAAAGGACACAACATGAATGTCCACAACTTCTGAGCAGCCACTAGCAGTTGGATGTAAAGGAACTGGATGACTTTTCTATTAAAAAAAAAATATGCATTGTGTAAGAAATATTTACTCTGAATTCCCAAGAGAAAATACAAGTTTTTGTTTTTATCATTTAAGGTGAGGTTTTCTGGGTCAGTAAAAGAAACTCCTTTCTTAGATTTGGTGAGGTAACAGCATGTTTTTATGTCTCTCCAAACATTTTTTTAAAATAAACTGCCATCAATACAAAAAATAAAATAAATGGAACAAACCAACTGACCTCTGGGGCCCCTTTCTACGCTTCTCTTTTTTATTTTCAAATGCTCGGTGGCTCAATGTCTAATATAAACAGCCTGGAATATAAGAAGGCTTATTTTCGCTCTTTGCTTCACTGGATTTACCATCTCCTGAATGGTATTCCTCTGCGTATGTCAGAGAGGGGTTTTGCTATGGAGGAAAAACCCACCTTGCATGTGGGAAGCACCATCCCACAGTTTTGGACTAAGTAAGAGGGACAGAGCTAATGAAGATACACAGTGTTAATATATGAAAATTCTAAATATTAAGTAGAAATACACATCTCAAAAATAAGGAGAACACACGCTGAGCACCAACATTCATTCCTCTCAGTTTTCTGACAGTAGAGGGAATATGACCAGCCACCTCATACTCCCCTCACATCTTCCTTGCCATGATGGACTGTGTTACTTCAAATTGAGAGATACAATAAAGGCTCCTTCCTTTAACTAAGAGATAAAATAAAGGCTCCTTCCTTCCATAATTTGTTTCTTTCAGGTATTTTGTTGGGGATTCTAGAATTGGCATTATGTATATAGCAGGTGACCAGAGTTTCAGGGAAGAGTGATTTTCTCTATACCCTGCTCCCAAAACTGTGTCATTTCACACTCAACACAAAAATCAATGGGGTGTAGACAGCAGTCAAAGGAGACAATGCAGCCACTTAACAATGTCCATAATTGGGAAATCCTAACCCTTGTAGACACATTGAATGGAGCCATATAAAATGTATTATTAGCACATTAAGAAATGTAGCAACAGTTGGAGAAATAGGAGGATGGTACTTGCCAAAAGATCTAACTTAATTTGAGCTTGGAATAACTAGACAAAACCATTCTGGCCCACTCATGAACAAAGAATTTTCAGTCTCCAAATGGTTCAGGACAGATGTTCCTGCTACTTAAAGAGTCTTATATTTCTGTTACATTTTTCACTTTTAGACTCAAAGGAGAGTCATAGGCAACAAAGTTCAGGTATGTTGTGGCTCATTTTGTCTATTCTTCACCCAGGAAAACTGGATAGCTGTAGATTTCTTCACCTTAGCCAAAAACTTAATCTGGGATAGGTCTTTGCAGTCTAATAAGGTTTCCCAAAGGTCCTGATATGGTAGTATGTGTATGTGATTGAAGAAGCATTTCAGTAAATGGTCCTACATTCTTTTCTCACTTCCAGAGACACAGACACCAAAGTTTCTATTACAGTTGTTATTTTTCATCTACTGATATCATAACAGAGAATTTTCTGTCCAAATTTTACATAACAGCAATAACTACTGAAGAATACTTGAATCATAATTGTCAGTAACCATATACACTAAAAATAAATCCGATAACTTAAGCAAATACTTGTGGAATAAACCTAATGATATACATTGGCTCCAGTTGTCATGATAGTTTTTCCCCATAAAAGATTGGTGAAACCCTGGTTATGATGCCTAGAACAAACCCATTTTAGTACTCTTCCTCCAATGTTTCATTACCTAATTTTCATCTCTGTTCTGACACAGTCTAAATCCTAATAAGTAGTAAGTACTACACATTTGTGTTTAAAAATTAGTGTTTCCTTGTATCAATATTTTCATATTAATGACAAGATTTCTTAAAGGATTTATCTAGTTATTCTAAGCTCAAATTAAATAAGATCTTTAAGCAAGCAATAGCCTCCTATAACTCCAACTGTTACCACATTTCTTAATGTGCTAATATATTTTACATGGCTCATAATAATGCGTCCACAAAGGTTGGTATTTTCTAATTTGGGGCATTGTTAAGCAGCCACACTATCACCTATGGCTACTCCATACACCTCATTGATTCTTGTGCTGAGTGCAGAATGGACAAAGCTTCTTGGGGTACAGTGATATACCATGCAGGAAGCAAACATGGCACCGTGCCTACTCCAAAGAATGCTTCCTTCCAACTCCTCAGAGAAGCACACAAAGATGATGAGTCCTTTCTGTCCTTGTAGCATTCATTTTCTGGAGCCCTCTGGTTGAATGTCATCATCCCCATGTCCCAGGAGCCATATGTGGTAGGCGTGTTTACAAAAGAAGGAAAGCAGTGACAAGGCCCTTGGAGTCGGTAAACATAAACTGAATTTTAAATAGCCCTTTAATAGTCTTTGGTCAGTTAGATAAAAGTTATAGTCTTCTTGAATACACATCTCTCTCTCTCTCTCTCTCTCTCTCTCTCTCTCTCTCTCTCTCTCTCTCTCTGTGTGTGTGTGTGTGTGTGTGTGTGTGTGTGTGTGTGTGTATGTATGTGTGTGTGCATACAAGTGTGGAAGCCAGAGGTAGACATTAGGTGTCTTTTGTTCAAATGCTCTCCATCTTTTTTTTTTAAATTTTTAAAAAAAAAATATTTTATTTTTAATTATATATGTCTGTGGAAGATCGAATGTGTACACATGAGTGCAGGTTCTGCAGAAGTCAGAGGCATCAGATCCTGTGGAGCTGAAGTGACCAGCAGTTCCTGGCCTCCAGACATGGGAGCTGGGAACTGGACTCCAGGCCTTTGAAAGGGCGGTATATCTCTTAACCGCTGGGCTGACTCTCCAGCCACCTCCACCTAATGCTTTTGAGCTATGTTCTCTTGCTGAAGCTCGAGCTCCTCTGACTCAGCCGCACTGCCCGGCCAGCAGGTCTCGAGGCTGCCCCTGTTCCCACCTCAGCGGAACTAAAATTAAAGGCACAGCAAGTGGGATAGCAAGCCTTACTGGGTTATCTTTCCAACCCTGCTCTGGCATTTCTTATAAACAGTGCAAGTTTGTGCGTAGTCTGTTCCTTTGGGTTAGAGAAGCACTCTGTCCAAGTTCAGATGGCCAAGAAGCCTGAGTGGAATGCTCTAACAGCTTGTAGGAGAACCTTCCATATCCAATTTCTTCATAAATTTAATGATGGTGTCTGAATTTGACCACTCTCCAAAAATGTGTTCATTTTGTGAGTTCCAGTGGTAGTTAAATTAAATGTCAGCAACCAAACATTACTACGTTAAAAAACTATTAAAAGGGATAATTCTTACATTCTACTCATGCGTGTTTGCTTTTAAATTTAAGTTTGAATATGCCTACTAAGACTGCCCGTATTTAATTGGCAACCCATTTGTTGAATGCTCTTCATTGAAACATTCCATCGGGGAGTTCTCTTTGGCTTAAAGCTTTTAAAAGCCCTTTGACATCTTTTGCAACCCTTCCTTCACAAACGAAAATTTTCCTTTTAATCATCTTATTTACCATTTCGCATAAGAGGTAATTTTAACCTATTTCCTCTTTTTATGTTTTCTCAACATTCTTTATTATCCTGGGATATATTTCTAATTCTTCAGTCTCTAATATCCTTCATCTAGTCAGAGGGCTTTTTTTTTTCCTGTTTAGTATAGACTGTGAAGGAAAGATTCAAGCAAATATCCCAGCAGTTAAAAAGAAAAAAAAAAAAAAAAACAAGAACCAGTAATACTGAGGATTCCACAACATCTAGAAAATGTAAATGTGGGGATTTTTTTTTCCTGCAAAGTAACTATGAATTTGAAGAGGAAAGAAACAGAGTTGGTGTCTAGTATCCCTGTGATAGAAGTTGAAGTGCTTGTGATTGTGCAGCAAGTACTTGGCCCTCTGAGATGACTCCCTAGTCTCCACTTTGGCATTGAAAAATGCATCATTTCTATTCTACTTTTTCCTCTCCATATTCTAATTTCCAAAGACACAGTTTAAAATTTTACTTTTCTGCTTTCTTCACTCGAAATGCATTAGCTAGATATTTCCCTTCTTGTTTAAGCAGGGAAAAGTCATAGGATCGGAGAAAATAAACTAAAATCAAAGTTATGTTAAGAAAAATCGGCCATTAGGACCGAGCAAGAGAAGGAGACACACATGCACCTGTGCAGAGCGGCCTGTCCTGGGTAGCCAGAAGAAATCACGGCCCAACCAGTGGCTTGTGGTGCCGTGAAGTTGAGCACTATTATGGTGAGCAGCCAGGCAGCCGGGCACTATGATGGTGAGCAAATATATGGTGGTGTATGTGAGAGAGAGACAGAATGGTTCGTGTCCTGTGAAGAGAGGCAGATCTGAAGAGGTGAAGGTGGTGAGGAGTGGGCTGAGGTGACGTTTGGGCCTGGGCTGCTGCCATGGTCCATGTTGATGTCTGTGTCTCCTGTTACCACTAAAGGCTAAGAGGATAGGGCTGCATAGAGTTGACCCCCTTCCCTCACTGGCTACAACACTAAGCAGAACTGGTCCTGCCACTCCCCTGCTGCAGTGCTCGGGAGAGCAGGTCCTGCAATTCGTCTAAGCAGCAAAACAGAGCTGACCCAGTTTGCCTGGGCACAAGGGAGCTGGCCCTAATGGCATGAGAGTGGAAGAGCTGGTCCTGCCCCCTCGACTGCCATGTGGTGGCATGGGCAAGGGAAAGATGCCTTCCTCCCTCACCTCTTACCACCTGTGGCTGGCTCACGAACTGGCCCTGCCCCTCACCAGCTGTAGCGCTGGGGAAAGTGGCCCCTGCACCTCTCCTGGGCAACACAGTAGAGCTGTCCCTGGTGGTGTAAGTGCAGTGAGCCAGCCCTGATAACATAAAAGCAGGAGAACCAGCAACACACCTTGCTCCTTGCTGCATAGGGTGAACTGGTCAGGGCACTGCTGGAGAGCTCACCCTGGTGATGAGGATGGGGGAGAGCTAATAGGCTGACCAACCCTGCAACCCCTCAGGCCGAGAACCAGGGTACAAAGTGGCCCACCCCAACATCCTCCCTATCTATGATCTGCTGGAGCACATTAAGGGGCTGATCCAGCAGTTTCAAAGCTGCAGGATCTCCATGACACAGGGCAACAACAGGGTATCCAAGAGGATACCCAGTGAGGGCCCAGTATTGATAGTGCAGCAGAAACCACAGGCCTTGGATCAGAACAATGACTCATTGCAATGAACACTTTCAAGCAAGGATATATATACTAAAGAGTATACTGTGTGACTCACTGTGTCACACTGAAGCTTCCACAATGAAATTTTTTATTGCTGTTCTTCTTTTCTCTTAAATTTTACTATATTTGGGGGGTGGAGGAGGTTGTAAGGGCAGAGGGTGGATACGAAGGGACAGGGAGATGAATGGGATCAAGAGGCATGATGTGAAAGCCACAAAGAATCAATAAAAAGTTTTTAAAAAGGAAGGTCAAGCTGCTTCTTCGTCTTTATAAACAAAATCCCATACATGCCCTCAGTGAAATAAATTATATTTTCATAACAACAGCAGCTAACAATGACTAAGCACTTCATTGGCGATGGCTTGTCTAATGTCAATCTTATTACTTAGATATTGTCATTTACATTTTACTGATGAGAAAATTGAGGATTAGAGTAAGCTTTTTGCCCAGAAATAGCCATTTACTAAAACATCTGAGTTGTAACTGAACTCCTGCTCACTGGCTTGAGAGCTTTTGCAGCAAACCATCACTTTTCACTGGCATCATATGGAATAAATGTCTCCATCTTGCATGGTAATGTTATATTGCATGGACATTCCAAAAATTGAGAAGGAAAATACATGTTTATAATCTTAGTTTCCGCTTCCTCTCATTCTTATTTCTGAGCATGTTCCTCAAACTCTAATGCTCTCTACCCTCTGAAAACAACACAGTGCATGCAACTCATTATGACAGGTAGTTCCAGGGGTCCTGTATATATTTTATTGTTATGATATTCATTATTTCTCATAGGAAAACAATGTTGCAATAAATAGAATTGTGACTATTCTTTCAGTGTTTATTAAAGCAAGATCATTAAATTTTCTACACCAGCTTTTCACGCATAAAATGGTTAAAAACACCACTTCTACATACTTCATAGGGGTTATCTATGGGAGTGACCAACTCAATGGGCATGTTCATTATGAAGAATTATGGCTAGGCTATGTGGTAGTATCTGTAGCTACAGTCTTGTAACTCATAAAGCTTAAGCTGTAGTATACTGGCCAGTACCTAAAATGCCATGGGGATAACTAAATTGAATAATACATGTGCATATATTTTAGAGATTTTCATAATAATGTAAATATAAGTTAATAATGTATTGTTAATTTGCTGTTTGTGCCCTGCATGTTTGAGTCCCTAGAAAGCATGATGGTGACTTAAGTAGCCTTGATCCTTCCTCATAGCCATACTAAGACTTTTTAATCATTTTATTGTACAGACAACAATATCAAGCATGCTTTTCACCAAAAGAAAAAAGTCAACACTTATCACTTTAGAAGAGGAATTTCACAGACCTGGAAAGATGGCTCCATGGTTTAAGAGCACTTGCTACTCTTGCAGAGGACCCAGGGTTGGTTCCTGGTATCCACATATGGCTCACAACCACCTATAGCCGCAGTTCCAAAATATATGATGCCCTCTTCTGGCTTCCTTGGGCAATTCAGGCATGTGGTGCACATACATATGTGCAGGCAAAACACTCACACACATGAACTAAAGATAATCTATTCATTACGAAGAATTTCACATTGGAATTATATTTTCCGGGCATCTGTATAAATCTCATTTACATTGTACAGATTTTAGTACATTTTATTGTACAATGTTGTATGTTATACCTACTTTATGTTTAAAAGGGTTTCTGTTTGTGTTCACAATAAAAAGTTAAGGTGCTTTTCTTATTTCTCTGTGCTATTAAAATATGATTCAAAATAATTTATTCTCATTTATGTCTTTACCAGCTACTAAGCTCTGCCAAGTAGCATCATTTAGCTCACAACATGGGCCTTTGTTTCCTCCAGACTTCACAAGTCCAAGTGACCAAAGGCAAAACACCTTGCTTCAAAAGGATACCTTTCAGAGAACCTCCTAACCACAGAAGCAGATTTTCAAAGACCCCCAAATTTCAAACAATGATGAATTTACCTACTCTCATTCAAATCTATGCACTGTTATAATGAGATTGTTTCATGAGTCCCAGTCTTCACAGGAGGAATTTTGAAACCACAAAACTAAGTGTCAAGGTAAATGTGAGTTGATTCCCTCTCTCTGAGTTAAACAGCCAGGCCATGAAAACATGAGCTGGGTACTGATGGCTCTTGCCAGCTGAGTCAGAACCTAAAAAGGTTCACAGATGGAGGCTGACTACAATCACATTCCCATCTAGGAGGGAGCAAACCCTCCTTGAAGAAGGACTTGGGTGCATGGCCGTGTCTACATCAATCCCTCTGTCACAACTTAGTGCAGAAGTTCTTGCCAATATACTAGGGCAAAAAAAATTCTTTTAAATAAGTATGGAAAAGGAAAAGAAGGAGCTAGAGAGATATGCAGTGGTGAAGAGCTGGCATTCCTCTCACAGAGGACCAGAGTTCAGTTTGCAGCACCCAAGTCAGGCAGCTCTGGACTGCCAGTAATCCCAGTTTCTGGCGAGATCTGATGTCTCGGGTCTTTGTGGGTACTTGTGCTCATGTGCACACACCCACACAATACACATAATTAAAAATAGTTCCTTTAAAAAAGCCTAAAAGGAGAAAAAAAAGAACATTAAAATTTCAGGACTGATTATAGTTATTTCAAGGATATCAAAGTAAATACATGAGTTCAAATGCTGGCCCTACCCCTTACTAATTGTAGTAGTTTTAATGATCTTAATTAATCAGTATTTGTGTAAATAATTCTTATTATATAAAATTTATATAGAAAAAACCAGGATGATATTGGCTGCCGGCTTGAGGCCCGCTGCTTTAGTTGGGTAACTGTGATCACCGAGTCTCTGGGAAGCCCCCTTTTTTAAAGCAAGAGGACAAAGGTCTGACGATCCTAACTGCATCAAAGGATTGATCGGAAGATTAAATGTGCTTCTGTATTTAAAATTTGCCTTTCCAAAGAAGAGTTCTCCATAAATTTTAGTAATTATTATGATACATAGACAGTATAATTATCTAGCCTATATCATAAACATTTAAAAAGCCCTTTTGAAACTATTGTTGAGGTTGCAAGATGGAAAATCAACTTGTAAAAAAATCAATGTACATCTCCAATAAACATTTAGAGCATGTATCTTTTTAGATTTTTCATTTTACAACTGTAGCAAAAACAATAAGCTC
>CABHPQ010141949.1:14144-41316 GCA_902168405.1 Peromyscus aztecus | reverse complement strand
TCCTTAAAATTGTTCCCTGCTGTTTGTAGGCGAAGACATCATTGGGGATCCTGAAAAGAAAACTTTTTGGTTAATAGTCAAGTCCTGGGAAAGGAAGCTGTATCACTTGTTGTTCCGTCTCTGCATAATGCAAAAATGCAGGGCTTATCTGAAGTCCTTGTTCGAGTAGTCTGTGAGGCTTGATCATCTCAGCTAGCCATCTCGAAATTGTTCTGAGCAGTTTGTAGTCCAAAGCTGATCTTTGGGTGATGTTTGTCAGCTTAGTAGTAGTATTATTGTCCTGATGGAATCGTCATTGTCCCTGATGGAATCCCCATCATCTTTCTGGAGATTTCAAATTTGCTTTTAGGTCTAATCATGATTCCCCATAGAAAACTGATAGAGACTCGAACACAAAAACATGTACAGGCAGCTAAATGAAGCCTTTTTTTCTACAATTAGTTAGTACTCTTATATGACTATTAGTATCATCACAAAAGTTTAAATATAAATATATATATATAAATCTTATAAATTTTGATATAAAATTCATCCCTTAAGAAAAGGTTAAAGGCCAGCCTGGTCTCCCAAGCGAGTTCCAGGAAAGGCGCAAAGCTACACAGAGAAACCCTGTCTCCAAAAACCAAAAAAAAAAAAAAAAGAAAGAAAGAAAAGGTTAAAGAATCAAAATAGAACCAAAGAATTAAGATTAGTAGCAAGAGAATAGTCCCTTAATTTTGGTTTTCTTCTGTCCCATATCAGATGGCTCTTTCTTCTGATATGATTGCATTTTCCTTTTAACAAACATGCTTGGGTTTATTGAAGGAGAGAGCCATTCTCCAACTCCAAAGCCAGCTTTAATTTTTAATTAAACTGGGACTACATAAAGACCATTTGAGTTCAGTGTCTGTAGAGAAGAACAGAAACAAACATTTAGGAAGACTTATGAAAATTTATAGATGATATACCAATAGGCCATTTTACTCCTTTTCTTGGGACATTTTTTCCAGATGATTTGTCCTTTTTCTTCAGATGTCTCATTTGTCCAGTGTTCTTCACATTCCTTATCCTTCATTCTCCTGAAAGGCAAAACCAAAAACTCTTCCCCAAGCCTAACTTTGGGGAGATTCCCTTTTGGCAAGCTATTATCAGATTAAATGAAAAGGCATGTGTTAATGGTATAAGTTAATTTAAATTGGATGGTCATGCTGGTCGATGAACTATTACCTCTTCTAATTAAGAAGTCTCTCTTGTTCAAATTGAACCTTTATCAATTTTGATGGTATCTATAGCTTTTCTTCTCCTATAGAAACAAAAGCTAAACCTCATCCCCAACATAACACATATCCTGGTTTCCATTCTGAGGTCAGTACATCCTCAAAATATATAGGCTGATTTAATTCTGTAGTTTTTTTCTATTATCCAATGTCTCTCCACAGTTGCTGCTTCTTTCTCATTAGTACTGAGAACATTCAAAGTTAATAGAGCATTATGTAATATATTTCTGGGGGGTTTTACCCCATTCTGTTTATTTAGCATATCCTTTAGATTTTGATTTGATCTTCCTATGACTTCTTGGCCTGTGGGATTATGTAGTATAATACACTTTATATTATAATAATATGTATTATATTATTATAATATATATTATATGCTTTATATTATAATAAGCAAAAAAGTATTTCATTTTACCAGAGACATATGCTGGAGCATTGTCAGTTTTAATTTGTGCAGGTATACCCATGATGGTCATAACTTCTAGCAAATGTGTGATTACAGAATCAGCTTTTCAGAACTCAGAGCAGTCACCTGTAGCACAAATCTTAAACGGTCTTATTAATAAAAACAAACCTGGGATCCAGGTATTAGGGTGAATTCAGAAAGACCAGAGAAGCAGAACAAGCCACAGCTAACCTCACCTTGCCAACTTCTCAGATGATTCTGTTTCCTCAAACTGGAAGCTTCTGAGTCCTCACCCAAATGGATCTCTGCTGAACTGCTGCTAAAAGCCTTAAAGCTTAAAAGCCTAAAAGCCTCTAATTCCTGGTATTCACACCTTATACACCTTTCTGCTTCTTGCTATCACTTCCTGGGATTAAAGGCATGTGTCTTTCCCAAGCAAGACATGAGATCTCAAGTCTTGGGATTAAAACTGTGTGCCACTACGCCTGACTCTGTTTCCAGTGTGGCCTTGAACTCACAGAGATCCGGATGGATTTCTGCCTCCAGAATGCTAGGATTAAAGGCGGGTGCTACCACTACCTAAACTCTACATTTAATATAGTGGCTGTTCTGTTCTTGACCCTCAGATAAGTTTATTGGTGTGCACAAGATATCAACCACAGTCACCCACTGAAATCCTGAATAAGTATCAATGGTGTGGTGTACATATTTCAATTTTCCAAAGTGAAACACATCCATCTGCCAGATTTCATTCCTCTGAGTACCCTTTGGGTTACATACTGCTGGTAGTGGTCTGATTAAAAAAAGAACAAGTAGGACATTTCCTTACAATTTCCTTAGCTTGTTGCCAGGTTATAGAAAAATCTTTTTTAAAATCTTTACTATTGAAATGATGTTTTTTTATGATATTCTGAGGCCTCCATCACATTTCCTATCAATAGTTTATTGATCTTGTCATTACCTTGTGCTAGAGGGCCTGGCAGACCAGTATGGGATTGGATGTGAGATATGTATAAAGGATGCTTCCTATTCCTGATTATATCTTGTAACTGAATAAATAACAAAGTTAATTCTGATTCATCAGGGATAAATTCTGCAGTCTCAATATGTAAGACCACCCTTTTAGCATACTGAGAGTCAGTAACTATGTTGAGAGGTTCAGAAAAATCCATTAATACCAACAGAATAGCATACAATTCCGATTTTTGAACTGAATTATAAGTACTTTGAACTACTTTACTTAAATTTTCTGACTTTTAACCTGCCTTTCCTTGTTCGTTTGCATCTGTATAAAATGTACAAGCTCCAGATATGGATGTTTCCTGAACAATTTGAGGCAGAATCCAATCAACCCTCTTTATAAGTTGAATTCTACCACTTTGGGGATATTTGCTGTTAATCTCTCCCAAAAATTACTGCAAGCTCTTTGCCAAGGTTCACTTTCTGCCCATAATTTTTCAATGTCCTCCTTAGTTAAAGGTACTACAATTTTTGCTGGGTCTATTCCTGCTAATTGACAAAGTCTCAATTTTCCTTTTAAAAATCAAGTCAGAGATCTTTTCCACATAAATTTTTGATTTTTTTACTCTGTTTTTTTGGTAGCAATATCCATTCCAATATAATATCTTCCCCTCTGCATTAAAATATCTGTAGGAGAATGCTTAGAGGGTAAAATAACCACAATGCAATCAAGCTTTGGATCCACTCAGTCTACATGTTCTTCCTGTACTTTCTTTTCCACCAAGGCCAATTCTCTCTCAGCTTCAGGTGATAATTCTCTTGCACTATTTAAATCCTTGTCACCTTCTAAGGTTTTGAACAAATTACTCAGTTCATCATTTTTTACCCCAACAACAGTTTGTAGATGGGAAATGTCTCTGAATGATCTTTGAAAGTCATTAAGAGTCCGTAATTGATCTCTCCTAATTTGCACCTCTTGGGGTCTAATTTTTTGCAGGCCTATTTTATATCCTAAATAATTAATAGAATCTCCTCTTTGTATCTTTTCAGGAGCAACTTGTAATTCCCCAACAAGGCAAAATTTTCTTTACTTCTTCAAACATTCTTTCTAAAGTATTTGCATTTGAACCAGCTAGTAAAATATCATCCATATAATGATAAATTATTGGGGGATAATTTATTTAGGGAAATTTTTCCATATCATTTCCAATGGCTGTTGTACAATATTGGCACAGGGTTGGACTATTCAACATTCCCTGTGGAAGGATCCCCCATTGATATCTCTTAACTGGTTGAGAATAATTATAAGTAGGCACCATGAAGGTAAATCTTTCTCTGTTCTTTTCTTGTAAGGGTATTAAGAAGAAACAGTCTTTTAAATTGGTAACTATAAGAGGCCATCTTTTAGATAATAAGGTAGGCAAAAGAATTCCAGATTGTAGAGAGTCCATTGGCTAAATTATCTTGTTAATTGCTCTTAGGTCTGTTACCATTCTCCATTTACATTTGTTGGTCCAATTTTTACCCTTACCATACCTTCTGCATAATCCAGAAGGGAGGGGCATTCTGTTGCCATTGTTCCTGGAATAAACATTCTTTCTAGGAATGTCCTGTTTACATTCCCTTTTCAAATGAACTTGTTTACTGCAATTGAAACATCTGAAATTATTATTTTTCCTCAAAGCTTTTGATATCACATCTCCTATCCACATATCATCATCTTCATGAGACTCAGTGTTAATTGTGTCCCTGGTCTAATCCTCCAAGGGTGCTTATTTGGCATTACAGGCCTGATTATTCTTTTGCATGCTGCATTCATGTTCTCAAAAACCCGATTCAATTATTATCTGTCTATCTTCTCAGTTTGGTATCATTCTATTTACTGCTGAAGACAGCCTTTGTAAGAAGTCCATGAAGGATTCTTTCAGGCCTTGTATGTCTTTCATAAATGATTCAATTTTCTTTCCTGCTTCCTCAATTCTGTCCCATGCATTCATGGCTGCCATGTGGCATAGAATTAAGGTTTGGTTATCATATAAACATTGTCTTTTTATATCAGCATAATCACCTTCTCCAAGAAGCTGATCCTGGGAAAATTCCACACCTCTAGTTCTACTTTGTTGCTCTATTTGTTTTAGCTTCCTCTGTAAACCACGTTCTCCATTTTAATTGTGCTTCAGCTTCTAGGACAGCTATAATTAATTCTTTCCAGTCTTGAGGGTTAATTCTATTATAGGTTGACCACAAGTTTAACATCTCTTTACAAATGGAGAATGCATGCCATATGATACTATAGCTTCTTTAAATCTCCTTAAATCTAACATTTCTACTGGAGTCCAATTAGTTTGTACACACCCTAGAGAAAAGGCAGTTCCTGTAAGGTTACTGGATAGATTAAGTTTGGCTTTTGAAAACAGGCTGTCTCTCTGTAACCATATAATTCAATCCTGATATAATTTGCCTTTAAATTTTTCTATCTGGGTCTGAATTTCTCTATGATTCATTTTAACAGGTTTTTCTAAAGCTTTTATCTTGGCACTTAAATTGACCAACCTTTTTAATGTTAAATAAAAATGATTAAGCAAATAATATTCATAATTGATGTTACATATATCCCATCAACATTAATTAATCTCTCATTTAATTGTTCCATTTTCAGACTGCCTAATGTGTTATCAAAGGGAGACCAAATTCCTTCCATGGTAAAAATGTTTTCCATTTTTTCAATGTGGGAAAAAAGCTCTTTTAACTAATTTCACCCTTTAAGATATTGTACTTGACTTAGCAAGACTGTCAACTGTGTAGAACAGTAGAAATCCGAGGAAATTTCAAAGCAGCTACATAGAGTGGTGGCCATCTGAGATTGGAAATCCAGAGAGAGAGAGAGAGAGAGAGAGAGAGAGAGAGAGAGAGAGAGACCACCACCTACCAGTAGAAAGAAAACCAAAAAGACTCTGGCCATATGCTCCAGCCTGAGCCATGCAACCAGCCTGAGCCAGGGGCCCTGTAAGTGGTTTTTTTTTTTAATGAATTCTTGCCATGTGGGCACCAACTGTAGATGAACTTCTAAGTGATCTCAATAAATAAAAAACACAGGGCCAGAAATCAGGGTCAAAGCCTGAGAGAAAGATCAGAGAAATAGGACAAACCATGAGCTAACCTCACCTCACCAACTCCTCAGCTTCCAATGAGAGTGATTTCCTATCTACCCAGGCTTACATGACTTGCTGTTCTGCCGTCTGATTTGTGCTCTTTCTGGCTACATCACTTCCTCTTCCTGGCCAGCTCTGTCACTTCCTATCTGTACAGGCCTCCAGAACTCTATGGTTGGTACTGGGATTAAAGGTGTGTGTCACCATGCTTGGCTCTGTTCCCTGGTGTGGCCTTGAACACACAGAAATCCTGCCTGCTAAGTGATAGGTTTAAGGGAATGTGTTACCACTGCCTGACTTCTTTATTTACTTAAAATGGCTTGCTACTTCCTCTGATCACCAGGCAAGCTTTATTTATTAAGGCACAAATAAAATATCACCACATTTCAGCACAAATAAAATATCACCACACTCCTACATTGCTGTTGGGAGTGCAAACTTGTACAGCCACTTTGAAGTCAGTGTGGTGATTTCTAAGAAAACTGGGAATCAATCTACCTCAAGACCCAACTATCTCACTCTTGGACATATATCCAAAGTGTGCTCAACCATACCACAAGGACACTTGCTCAGTTATATTCACAGTGGCTTTATTTGTAATAGCCAGAACTTGGAAACAACCTAGATGTCCCTCAACCAAGGAATGGATAAAGAAAATATGGTACATTTACACAATGGAGTATTACTCAGCTTTTAAAAACAAGGGACACAAAGAAACTTGAAGGCAAATGGATGCAACTAGAAAAAATCATCCTGAGTGAAGTAACCCAAACTGAGAAAAACAAACATGGTGTGTATTTACTCATAAGTGGATATTAACTATAAAATAAAGGATAATAATACTACAAATCGCAGACCCAGAAAGACTAGGTAAGAAGGAGGTTCATGGGGGGATGCTCAGATCTCCCTGGGAAGGGAAGATTTTGTGAGTGGACTGAGGGCAGGTGGGGATGGGAACATGAGCAATCACGTGGGAAGTGTAGGGGGAAGGGGGCTGGCTAAAGAAACTCAGTGAAAGCCACCTCTGCCCCTGGCCAACTGACCAGTGAAACCAACCAATCAGAGCAGGACACAAGCACCCTGACCCTGGAACCCTGAACCAGGGAAGAAACACAGCCTGGGTCTGAGACCTGAGCCAAAGAAATGAACACTTTATCCCCACACCCAGAACCAAGGAAACATGCCCCGACTCTGAAACCAGTATCAAACAACAACAACAACAACAAAAATACTCTTTTTCCTTAGAATCAGAGTCAGTGAAAGAAATATGCCCTGGCCTTATAATTAGTGTCAAAACGCAAAGAAAGGCCAGTGAAACAAACACAGTTTGGCTCTAAAATCAGGGTCATCTCTGCCCCTAGCCCACAAAACTGATGAATCCCTGGGGAGAAAAAACTAACCAGTCCCTGGTTGACTCCACCCCCAAGAGATCCTATATAAACTACCCTGCCTGGTCAGTTGTGGGCTGTTCTCTACACCCAGGTAGAGGCAGCCACTCTCCTGGACTCCTTACCAAATAAATCTCTTTTTCAAAAGAGTTTTGGGTGTGAAGATCTTCATTCACCAGTTCAAAGATTGCTGAGACATCCCATAGTAGACTGAGCAAGGGGGAGCTGAAAAAGTAACAGTTTTCTCCAGAGGTGGAGGAGATTGCTACATTCCTGCAGGGTCCCCCTCCCCTTTGCAGAGCGAAGCAAAAACAAGCAACATCTTAGGCCAGAGAAGAAGCAGAGCTCTGTTAAGAAGCCCCCTTAAGTGGGGGCTGAGCAAAGCTCAGCTGTAGTAGCTCTCCAGGAGAAGAGCAGAATTGTTATATCCTGTGGGGAGACCATCTCCCACCACACCAGGTATAGCCTGACTCCCTAACAGTAAGGATATCCTTCCCTTCTGAGCTGTCCTAGCAGCTCCAAGTCTGACTCTTCTGAGCATTCAGAATACTTTCCCTTCCAGGGCTGAGCTGTTTCATTGCCGCTTCAGTTCTCAGAGTTGTCCTAGCAGCTCGAGGTATCCAGGGTACCTCCAGGGCTGAGCTGTCCTAGCAGCTCAAGGTATCCCAGATACCTCGCCCACCAGGGCTGAGCAGTCCCATTGCAGCTCCAGTCATCAGAGCTAACGACTCAAGGTGTCACCTGACTCCCCAGGTAGTCAGGATACCTTTCCCCCAGAGTTGCAAAACTCACATTTCGGTGCCAAAACCAAAGATCAAACCCCCAGAGTTGCAGCACAGTTGCTTGCAGGTAGTGAGGGGATAAAATACTGAAAGGGAGTACTGGAAGTGGAGGGGATGTTCCAGGATCAGGTCAAAACCCGGCACAAAAGAATCTCCCAGGAATCTACAAGGGTGACCCCAGCTAAGACTCCTAGCAATAGCGGATACATAGCCTGAACTGGCTGTCTCCTGTGACCGGATTGGTGCCTAATCCAACTGTCGTCAGAGAGGCATCATCCAGTAACTGATGGAAACAGATGCAGACCCACAGCCAAACATTAGGCAGAGTTCAAGGAGTCTTGTAGAAGAGGGGGAGAAAGGATTGTAGGGGCAAGAGGGGTCAAAGACCATAAGAAAACTCATAGAATCAACTAACCTGGGCTCATAGGGGCTCCCAGAGACTAAACCAACAACCAGGGAGCCTGCATGGAACTGACCTAGGCTCACTGCGTATATGTGACAGTTGTGTGATTTTGTCTTCTTGTGGGACTCCTGGCAGAGGGAATGGAGGGCTATCTACTACTCTTTTCCTGGCTTTTGGGACACTACTCCTCAGACTGGGTCACCTTGCCAAGCGTTACTACATGGGGAGATGCTTAGTCTTACTGCAACTTGATAAACCATGTTTTGTTGATATCTGTGTAAGACCTGTCCTTTCCTTAACAGAAAGGGAGGAAAAGTGGATTGAGGGGTGGGAACAGAAGAAGGGTTGGGGGAGGGACTGAGAGGAGAGGAGGGGGGGGGGAACTCCCTTCAGGCTGTTAAATAAATAAATAAATAAATAAATAAATAAATAAATGCGTTTATTAAAAATAAATAAATAATAACAGAAAAAAAGAATGATCTTCATGATCTGATGTTTAGGGATATTGGTTTTTTTTAAATTTCTTTTAAATTTAGATTAATATGTTTTTAAACATAGGGACTTAAAATACACATTTCTGTGCACTATTTTTAACATGCTGCTTGAAGTTGATAATCTAGGATGCAAGAACTTCCACACTTCCTAGGAGCTCAAACTCTTCAAGATAGGTGGCCCACAGCCTTCCCAAGAGTAGGTACTAAAGCTGAACTGGGTCTAGGTGGAAGAGGCTGTGACCCATGTGTATGATTAGAGGGGATGGGAAATACTTTCCTTCCATGACTGGCCTGGATTGTATCTGTTACTGTCTTTACAAAATGATACATTTCTGTGGGTATGGTCTGTACCTGCTAGAAATCCCCCCTTAAGTGTATAGCAATCATACTACAAAGATTTAACCAACAAATACATAGTACCTACTATGTTCCACTACCTACTGTGTCTCAGTACCTACTATTTTCCAGTCATATAATGAGGAAGAGAGAACTGAGCTACAAGGCTGTAAGAAGTATCAAGAAGAAAAATATACTCCAGAGAACCCCAATAAGAACTCCTGTCCTCATCTCTCACTGGCTGCAAGCTCATGAATAGGTGACTAAGTCCTGGCATCCAACTCTGTTGCTATGGTGTGACCTTGAGGCACCTTTGAATTAACAGTCCTTGGTCAGTCATTGCTCAGCAGGATGTAACATACTCTACTTACACAGAGATCCCCTCAGACATACCTGCAGAGTTCCAGGCTCTTTGTCAAAATAGCTACTTCCTCACTACAACTGGGCCCTGCAATCTCCAGTCAGTGTCTCCTCCATGAGCTTGGATCACCATCTCCCTACTTCTCCCCCACATAGTGCTTCTAGCCTGGAATTTGTGTCTAGAACAAAAGTTAAGGGATTATAAAACTTGCCTCATTGGTTTCTCTCTCTGAGGAACCAGTCTTGGGTTAAGTGTTGTCTAATGTCTATAAACAGTTGTTTTCTAGATTTCAATTTTTTTACAATTCACTTATTTACACAACATAACTACAGACCTCATACCACTTTACAGACAGAAGAAAATTCCCAAGATTGGAGATGCTGAAAACTACACTCATAGTCTTCGGGAGTGTCAATCAACAGGACTAGAAACATGGTTGTGATGGAACATTCATCATGCTAGAGCTTCTGTGATTTAAAGGCGTTAGCTAATTTTGCTGTGTCCTGAAATACGAATCTTAAAGGGTCTTATAATAAAAAAAAACCAAGAGCCAGATATTGGGGTGAAAGCTGAAAGATCAGATAATCAGAACAGCCACCCACTAGCTTACCTCTACAAAATCCTCAGCCTCAAGAGAGAGTTCCTGTTTCCTCACACCTTATATACCTTTCTCTACCCTGCCATATTACTTCCTGGGATTGAAGGTGTGTGTCACCACTGCCTGGTTCTGTTTTTCTCATGTAGCCCAGTGTGGCCTTGAACTCACAGAGATCCAGACTGATCTCTGCCTCCTGAGTGATAGGATTAAAAGTGTATGCCACCACTGCCTGACCTCTATGTCTAATTTAGTGACTGACTCTGTCCTCTGCTCCCCAGGTAAGCTTTATTGGGGTACACAGTGTATCACCACAGTGTTCATTGCAGAATCTGGTACCACACACTATGCTTAATCTGCAAATCAACCATGGTGATGTTTCGTTTTGAATGTCCACCTAATAGAATCTAGAACCAACTAGGAGACATGCCTCTAGGAAGTCCTGTGAAGGTGTTTCCACAAAGATGCACTGAGGTGAGAACACCCTCCTTCAGGGTGTTGGTGCCTCCCACCCAGGGACCCTGATTTAAAGAAGAAGCAGTGCTGCTTGCCTGCCTTAGCTTCTCGCTGGTGAGTGCATCCATCCTGACCCTGCCATCACCCTTCCCTGGCATTCAGAAGCCAGCAACTCTGCAGGCCTTCAGCACCAGACTAAGACTGCTGGGGCATCCAGCTTCACAGACTGAATAGCTTCCAGGTTCTCAGTCTCTCCAGTTTGCAAGTGGCCCTTGTTAGTCACCCAGTCTGGATCATGTGAGCCATTATAATGAATTCTTCTTTATATTCTGTACACATTCTCTTGGTCCTGTTCCAGCCTAAGATATGCTCCACCTAAAATATCTTTGGAGAAGTTTTCTTAAAGATGGAATCAGAATTCTTTTGGTCTACCAACTTCATAAATCTGTGAGTCCTTAGTCCAAACAAGATGTCCTTCTGGGTCCTGAGAAAAATCCTGAGCCAGCTAGGTTTGCTGTCACCAGCTAGTCAGAGTCCTGCCATCAGCTCTTCTACCACAAATATTTTTTCTACTAGAGGGTTTCAAACTTGGCCATAACATCATAACCAATCTCTTGAGGTTAAAAAAAAAAGAGTATAATGATAAAGAGATGAGAGAGAAAAAATAAACTGCGCAGCCTGCTGTGGGATGGTCTTTCTGTACGCTGTGAATATGTGTTGCTACCATTGGTTAATAAAGAAGCTGCTTTTGCCTATGGTAAGACAGGTTATAGCCAGGTGGGAAATCCAAGGGAGATACAGGGAGAAGAAAGGTGGAGTTGGGATTAAAAAATAAAATCTTTAAAGAGATAATAAAAATAATATAAAGTAAAATAAGTCATGTAAAAATGGAAAATAGACAAAGAGTCTGGATTATGTATATTATGTTTTCTTTGAATTTTTTGACTGTTAATGAGCTAGCTACAGACAGACATTTGATCGTGGGGGCTGCTAAGCTAAACCAACATATATATTTTAAAGGTATCTTGACTTCGAAATTTGGCTCTAAGGATATGCTGCTTTGGAAAAGAGGTTTTGCTTTTGTTTCCACAGAAAATAAGAACCAGTGAATTGCTTCCCGCTTAATATGGTTTGATTGAGCAAGACCCCCTGAAAGGTCTCCAATGGGAACAATGGCCCAGATGATCCAACATCCACAACAACATCAATTCTACTGGTTGAGATGGACCAACCTACATAATACCCCAGTCAGGACTTGACCATAAATTTTCTCAGGATCCCCATAAAGATTATCAGTACCCTCAATCAGCAGAAAGTAGTGTAGAAAATTATGCCCAAATTCCCAAAATAATGTTTATGAATGTTTGTTTTCATTTTAAGGGGGTTGATTATAAATGGTTATAGTCAACCTCTTTCTTAAAAAAAAAGAGAGGGGAGATATGATGAGAGGGGGGATATGATATATAAATGATGAGATAAAAGGTAGATTATTGAATCTACTTTAATCCAAAAAAACTATTAATCTCAAAATACTTTACATTGGTATAGATTTGGGTTTATTGATACAAATATAAGGTCAATTTTGTTATACTATATGTATATTTCTACTCTTGTTTAAGGTGTTAACTGTTTTGTTATATGTAATTTTACTACGCTAAGATGAGAACCTTCCTTTTTAATTAGACAGAAAAGGGAAAGTGCTGTGGGATGGTCTTTCTGTATGCTGTGAATATGTGTTGCTGCCATTGGTATGCAGCTCATTTAAAAATACAATGTATAGTTAAAAAATACAAAGTAGGGTCTAGAGAGATGGCTCAGCAGTTAAAAGCACTTGCTGCTCTTACAGAGGTCCTGAGTTCAATTCCCAGCAACCACATGGTGGTTCACTAGCATCCATAATGAGATCTGGTGTCCTCTTCTGGCCTGCAGGCATACATGAAGACAGAACACTATATATATATGTAGTATATATATATATATATATATATATATATATATTTGTAGTATATATATATATACTACATATATATATAAAGTAAATCTTTAAAAAAATACAAAGTAATAGTCATCTATAATAGTCAAACTTATAATCATTTTAATTAGGTTTTCTCCATATGTGGAGATATATTTCAGATAGATAGATAATCTTCAAACACTTCAAAGACCTAGAGAATATGGCATTTAAAATGTTTTAAGAACTTAGACTTTTCTGGACAATGAGATACTCTGCTCCTGGCAGCACCAATTACTTCAAAAAGAATGATGGGCATCGAAAAAACTCATTATGGAGTTTGTTTACACTATAAGAAAGGGAGCCATTTGAGCAAGAAACTGCTCTTGCCTGGACTGCTTGACAGTATGTTGTATAAACTGGACATGCAGAATCCATAGGACTTTGCCAAAACAAGGCGGGATGGTCCTTCAGGTTCCTACTTTGCAGAAGAAACTGCCAGACATCCTTCAGAACACAGAGGAAGGCAACTGATGAACTTTGTCAATAGGCAGAAGAGTCCTTCAAGCTTCCTGCTTCACTGAAAAGTCTGCCAGATACTCTAGGACTGTAGGCCCAAGATAGATACCCCCAACATTACAGAGGAACTTTGGGTGACTGTCTAGGCAGCCAGATGTCTCTGTTATTTCTAGAATTTTGGAAGCTGCTTGCAATGTACTTACTTCCTGATTACTCAGATAATATCCTTCTGGGATCTTTGATGGGGATGAAGACTAGACAGCTATAATTATAGTTTTCCTTGGTTATGATAAAAGGTAAATTAGATATGAAACTTTAAACTCACAAATACAGGATAGATGGAACAATATTTTCTTTAATTTTGCCAAATACAAATAGACTAGAGATACATATATCTGGTTTTTTTCAAGACAGGGTTTCCCTGTGTAGCTTTGCACCTTTCCTGGAACTCACTCTGTAGCCCAGGCTGGCCTCGAACTCACAAAGATCCGCCTGCCTCTGCCTCCTGAGTACTGGGATTAAAGGCATGCGCCATCACCACCCGGTCTAAACTGGATATTATAACTATAATTTTTGCTTGATAACTCTTTTGTTATATGTAATTTTACTACGCTAAGATGAAAACCTTCTTTTTTGATTAGACAGAAAAGGGAAAGTGCTGTGGGATGGTCTTTCTGTATGCTATGAATATGTGTTGCTACCATTGGTTAATAAAGAAGCTGCTTTGGCCTATGGTAAGACAGGTTATAGCCAGGCGGGAAATCCAAGGGAGACAGAGGGAGAAGAAAGGTGGAGTCGACACAGACACTTAGAGCTGCCAGGAGAACAAGATGTAATGGAACACAGGCAAAGCCACAAGACATGTGGCAGTACATAGATTAATAGAAATGGGTTAATTTAAGATGAAAGAGCTAGTTAATAATAAGCCTGAGCCATAGACCAAACACTTTGTAATTAATATAAACCTCTGTATGTTTATTTGGGATGAGTGGCCACAGGACACAGGAAAACTTCCCCCTACAGCAGCCTGTGGTCTATGTTGGAAGTCATAATGAATACTAAAGAAACCTACCTCTGGGATGAACAGATGGATCAGTGGCTAAGAGCATGTGCTGTTTTTGTGGAAGACCTGAGTTCGGCTCCCAGCACCCACATTGGACCACTCACAATTGCCTGTAACTCCAGGTCCTGGGATTAGTGTTCTCTTCTGACCTCTGTTGGCATCCACACAAACACAAAATTAAAAATCAAACAAATATTTTTAAAGAAGCCTCTTTCCATAGACTAGAGCAGGTCTACATTCTACAAGCCTTCACACTGTACTCTTTTTTCACACTGATAGGGAACATTTGTTCTAGTGTTGTTTCTAGACTTTTCAGGTAATGAAAAAACAAAAATTATGTATTTATAGCAAAATACAAGCAATACTAAGCTGAATAACATACACATGTTGATTCTACCTCTGTCTCTACTTACATAGACAGTTGACTTTTATTCCCACTAAAATGTTTCCAATTTTGTCTAGGAGGTCTCTTCCAATCATATACAATCATGTTCAGTGGGAGCTTTCATCCCTTTGTGACTGTGCCTTTGCATATAGACAGAGCTCCACAAGCATGCTGTTCTTACATCTGTGACTCCTGCCTCCAACTTCTCCCGGGAAACTGAAGACATCAGATGGGGAAGTGAGAATGCACAGCTCTTTCTCCTCCTTTGGGAACAACACTTGTCTGTTTTACCCTTCCTGCTGAAAGCTGCAGGGAGTGGCCCCATCAGGAGCTGCCTAAGTACCATCTGTGACCCAGGGAATGGTTCTAATTCTGGGGTGAAGTTGAAAATCCACTGTTGCTGCACCCCACCCCTTGTCAAGTCATCCAGTGTTTGTACAACTGTTTATGACAGTCTGCCTGGGTTCTTTGTATTTCTCAGAGGGGAATTTAGATAAATGATGCTGTGTATCAGTTCCTCAAGATTCTAGCTATCCTTACTCCATTCCTAGAAAGCCTTTCTACTCTCTCTCTGCCTACTCTCATTGGCCAACCTCTCTGTGAGGTCCTGTCTGGCTGCAGCCATGTTTTCCAGACATAAGAGGGCAGTTGCAAATATGACCTCCCAGCAACTATTGCTGTGTCATGGTTTGAAAGAAAATGGCCCACAAGGGACTGCCACTATTAGGAGGTGTGGCCTTGTAGGAGGAAGTGTGTCACTGTGTGGGTGGGCTTCGAGATTGCTTTTGCTCAAGCTTCCCTCAGTGAGACTGTTAGTCTACTTCCTGTTGCCTCTGAGTCAAGATATAGGACTCTCAGCTCCAGCACCACATCTGCCTGGATGGACACTGTCATGCTCCCCACCATGATGATAATGGACTGAACCTCTGAAACTGTAAGTGAGTCACCCAAATTAAATATTTTCTTCATAAGAGCTGCTGTGATCATGGTGTCTCTTCACAGCAATAAATACCCTAAATAAGACAGGCTGTATGCACGAGACCTGTAAGAAATCCAGCTAGTCAAAATCCCAGAATGGGTGGGATCACAAAATCCTACCCCTAGCTGAGGATCAAATAGCAGTTGACAACTGTGGGGAGTAGGGAAGTTTGGTCTTCTTCAGGGATGTGGCCTTTGATAGACTACCCATACTCCAGCAGATGGCCCTGGGTCCATGCAGACAAAATTATCTTCAAAACAGAGTGCATGAAATTGGGGAAGGGGGGAAGTGGCACTAGGGTGAAGAGTTGAAGGAGAGAGAATACAGATGGATTTGATCAAAGCCCATCATGTGCCTGTATGAAATTCTCAAGCAATACAAGTCCTGCCTTGAGTCTCCTTCCAGGTGAACCACTCCACACATTCTCAATCCTCTGTTTATATCAACATTACATCATTTATACCATGATGCTGTCATTATCTGTTCCTACATCTGTGCTGTCAATGAGAGGTACCTGTTAGATCAAACTTGACAGCCATCTAATGACCTCAACACTGGCATAATGCCTGATCTCCAGCTGCATTCTTAGTATTCTACAAAAGAATGAATAAAGTGCACCATCCCTCAGTGAGTAGTGATTAATGTTGATCAGTGATTCTTAAGATCATGTTGCTTTGATGATAGATTCGAAGAGTTCTAATGCTTAAACAACACAACACATCACAATTGAATTTTTAATTTATATTGACATTATTTATAATCTGCAGGCTCTAAAGGCAATATACTAACTTACTTTTATTTTTAAATGTTATATCATGGGACAAGAAGTTAGGAATACTGAATTTTACTCTCTGTTCTGTCCCTGATCTATCTTTGCCTTTGATCAAATCTCTTAAATGTTGATTTGGTTCTATATGTATGCCACAAAGTTACTACTTTCTTTTTAATTAATGTCATGTTCGTTTTTATGAAGTAATGATTTTCATTATGATAATTCCATATACACATACATGTAATGTTTTTTGATCACATTATCCTGTCGATTTTATGTCTTAGGCTACATTTTAATGTACTTATTGTGGGAGAGAAGGGTGTGCACACATGGATGTCAGAGTTCCCTGCTCAAGCCAGTTCTCTCTTTCAACCATGTGGGTCCCGGGGATAGAACCCAGGTCCTCAACCTCCCTGGTAAATGCCTTTACCTACTGAGCCACCTCATCAGCCCCCCACCCCCGACTGCCCTTTCCTGATACCCCCTATTTGCATCTCTTTCTACTTCCAAGTCCCCAGTAGCCCCTCTTATTATTATAAGGTGTTAATTTTCTTGATATACCCTCATATCCTTTATTAACTGACATTCTTTATCCACAACCCGTATTTTTAGTACCGCATACTTAGTTATAATTTCAGAGCACAAGGGAGCCTTCGAAGCTTGCTAAAAAGCACATGCATTTAATGCTAAAACATAAACCTTTAGCCATTTTTTCTAGTACAAAAGAGTTATTAAATATTGAAAGAATCGGAGTCCATAAAATTACTTCTGTTCAATGGAGAACTAATCATTTACATATTTAGATTAAATTAAGGAATAAAGATGGAATTTGGGTATTATTAAATTTGGTGATATTTGAGAAAGAATATTCACATTAAAATGTATCTGTTGAATGGCTACTTTAATAAGGAGGAAAGTGCAGTTCAGCACTAGAACAGAAACACATACCATTTTAAGCATGTCTAGCAACTGGAGGATTTCCCTGTGACAAGTGCATGTTTCTACAGCTCATGAAGAAGAAGGAGAATGAGAGGAAAATGGCACTCCTGAGATGGTCGCTGCTTTCTGTGACGCACCTATAATCCTCTCTTCCTAAATACAAAACTCCTCACTTATTCTAGGCAGAAAGAGCCTTTAGATATTCTGTTTAAAGACATTTACAGTCTATTTTGCAGCTAGTCACAGTCCTGACTTTAAGTTCTGAACAAGAAAACAGCATCAAAGATGGTTAGATATGCTTTCCAAAGAGCATCCTTAGCGTAGTGACAGAGACCACCAGGCTAGTGTGGCCCTTTGCCTTTTGCATTTCCCCTCTCTCCTGGGGGTTGACAGGATGGCTGAATCTCCACAATGTGATGAGATTCTGAGGACAGAAGCTGGTGCTAAGGATGGAACAAAAATAACTTAGGGGCCTGGAGAGATGGCTTCAGCAGTTAAAAGCACATACTACTCTTCCAGAGGACCCAGATTTGGTTCCCAGTACCCAAGTCAGGTGGCTCACAAATTTATACTTATAACTTATAAGTATATATAACTCCAGTTTCAGGAAATCTATCACTCTCTCCAGGCCTCTGAATACAACTACATTCATATATCCACACACAGACACATATTTAAATACTGAAAGTTAAATTTCTCCATAGAGAGATTTAGAAGTAACTTAGAAGCACATGGGTCTGAGGCAACCATGTAAGCTCCCAGGCATTCCCCAATACTAACTACTTACTGTTGAGGAAAACCAACCCTCATCCACTTAAGCCACTGGGACTAGGTTGTTGATGCCAGCTGCCAAATATAATTCCTTGGTGGTAGAACACATCCTCTCTGAAGAGGAAGATAACTCTAGATCCACATTATTTTAGAAATCCAATGAGAAAACAAAACATCATCCAATGTTTGCATTGCTCCTACAGTATTGATCCTCATGTGTTAATGGTTTGGTCCCAGCCTATGGGAGGTAGTGAATTCCTTAAGAGGTGAAGCCTGGAGGATGGGTTTAGGTCTCTGGAAGCACGCCCAGTGGAATCCTGATCCCTTCCTCCTTTGTCTTCCTCCTTTGTTTAGTGTCTTGGATGTGAGGCACAACACAGTGCAGACTGTAGAAGATGCACAGTTTTGCTTAACCACATGCTGACTGTTGTGGAATTATGCCTTCCCACCAGCTTGAGCACATAAGAGAGGTCATGAACTGAAACTGTGAGCCAGAGCAAAAATCTTTTCTCTATGTGTTGACTATCTGAGATAGTTGCTACAGAAACAAAAAGCTGATGAACACACTTATGAAATTAAACTGTAAAGCATGGATTGAGAAATGCCCAGCCATTCTTGGAAATTCTAAATAAGGATGAGCCCTCTACCCTTCTTAGCCCTTAACCTTCCTGTAACAGTTGTCTAAACCAAACAGCTCTCCATTTTCCACATAAATTACCAGAACCGATCAAGCTCTCCTCCAAGTAGAAACACAGATCTGATGTAGTCCAAAGCACCTGTGGCTTTGAGAATATGTGACCTTGGGAAGGGGGATAGGATTGGCTCCTGAGAATATTGCATTATGCCTTTTTTCACTACAAATGGTTGTCATGGGTCTGTTTGTTCCCATGGACTAAGTCTCTTCAAAGATGAGATAGCTGTATCAATCACTGTATTCCAAATAAAAGGAATTCCACATTAAAATGTTGAATTAACAAATGAATAGAAAAATGAATGAATGTCTGGATTTTAAAGTTCTCACAACAGTGTTAATCCCACTGGGCAAGAATATGACCACTAGCACAATTTTGGGGCCAAATTTGAAGCTAGCTTTATTAAATACTGGCCAGGATAATGAACACTGGCTATTAGTGGTCCATACCTGGGATTCCAGATAATGGCCATGAATTATGTTAGTCTGTTGCTTATAAAGGCAAAGCCTGTAAGGTACTTCCTACCTTTGTCCAACTGGGGGCAAGCATAATTCCAGAGTACTTCCTGCCTCCATACCTCCCACCTATGTATGATCAAGCACATTCTGTGCAGTAGGGGCAACCAAGTTTGTTAACAGAAGTGAAAATACATGGCTTATTATCTTACATGAACAGCAGACCCCAGCTTTCCAGGAAGTTATCTGTCCTTGGGCAAGTGGGGCTTACAGGTTAGAGGCATTTTGTTCTGTTTTGTTTTGTTTTATAGCTCTCTTAAGCGCAGTAATTTAAACTTAAAACACTTCAGCCTTCACAACAGGCTCTTCTTCTGCCTAAGCTCTCATATGTGGACTGCTTCTGATACCTTTTGTTGATATCAAATATTATTAGAATTCAAGAATAGGCAGTTCTTTCCTGAAAAAAAGGTGGTGGGTAAATTGGATCAGAAAGGAGTGAAATCACTTTCCCTCCATTTTGGGAGCAAGATAATCCACATGGAAGAGATGGTATTGACCACACTACCACACGACCATCTTCACTTTCCTGTGACAACAGGAAGCCATGTCTCCCCTTTCAACACAAGAAGAATCCATCTGCAGGTTCAAAGAGAAAAAGAAGGGACTTGCTGTCACAAATGGAAGGAAGACCTCCCTTCAGAGGGGAGACATGAAGGCATGACAGAGTAGGAGCATTTGAGAAAACCTTTATACTCAATGTCTGTAGACAGCTCAAATTAATAAGAGTAATTCTAAATCTAGTGTTCCTTGTGGTTTGGGTCTTGAAATACTTTTTTTTCTTTCTTTTTTTTTTTTTTGTTTGTTTGTTTTTTGAGACAGGGTCTCTCTGTGTAGTTTTGGTGCCTGTCCTGGATCTTGCTCTGTAGACCAGGCTGGCATCAAATTCAAAGAGATCCACCTGGCTCTCCCTCCCAATGCTGGGATTGAAGACATGCACCACCACCGCCTGGCTATTGAAGTACTTCAATCAAAATCTAATATGAGAAACAACCTAAAGCAGACTTGGGAGTGGTGGGTACCACACGGGACACTACCCACTCACCCTCCATCTGCATCCGTGCTCAGGTTTGTTATACCCAGATTTCGAGGTCCCCCGTAAGATCAACATGAGGACTGAATCTCAAATGCAAAAGCAAAGAGCCTTTGTTTTCAAGCTCTGGTGCTTCATCTGTCTGTCCCACACAGCAGTGAGAGCAGAGAGCTCCAAGCTCAGGTAGGGTGGGGTTTTTATCATAGCAGAGGTTGGGGTGAGGGGATTTCCAGGGTTCAGGACCCTGATTGGCTGACAATTGTCTAGGGGCATCTTGGTAAGAAGGGGAAATAGGTGTGTACAAGGCTCAAGGACATCTGGCCACCTTATCCAATGGTTGGGATGTTTGGGATGTCAGGTACTTCCCCACCCCTGGGTGGATCCCCGGGTGGGGTCAGCTTATGGCTTTTCCTGGGTCTGGGTGTTGCCTGCCAGTCAGCCTGTCACAGAAGCTGTGTCTGGGCCCCTAAGCCTGTCATGGCAGCTGTGTGGTCAAACTGTTTTGGGTCCCCTCCACAATGTTGTCTGTGATGTAGAGAACACAGCTTGAGAACCTCTCTCAACAAATTCATTCTTCCTCTAATGAGCCCATCAGCTAAGGAAATAGTTATTCCTTACTCATGTCACCAACACGGAAACAGAAGAATAACTTCCACCAGAATCCAAAATGGCTTCCCTTCCTCACCATTTATTTGCCCTCACTCCTATCCAGAATGAGAAAGAGATTAAATCATTCTTTGAACGTTTGCCTGAGTACACCTTCATTTACAAAGTCATTTGTTAAATGGATTATACAAAAAGCTTTAACATCTCCTGCAGCCCCCCTCACTTAGGCCTTTTGTTCATTTCCCAGAATGGCCTCTGGCCATGGGAAAGAGGATGAGAGAGTCCATTTCAATACATTGTCTATTCTCCTTGATCACGCAACCTTGCTGGGACTGCATAGTCTTTCCGTTTCCCAGATGTAGAACCATCCTATCTGGACACCAGATGTTTTATTTGAAAATTGTTACTAGAATATAAATGGAATGAAAACTAACCAGGTTGCTATAAATTCAAATTAGGTAGCTTATTTCTTTGAGGAAATCTTCGGTGAGTGAACAAGCAGAGAAGTATTTTCACCTAAAGAAAACAGGTAACACATTGGCTCATTGCTCTGGACACTCCATAAATATTAAATAGTAACAATAAACTCACCAAAGACTTGACTTGTAATACCCCTGGCTTCTCCTGGCTTCTCCTGGACAACAGCTACCTACCCTGTCTAATGTCATGGCATTTGTAGGGAGAAGACATGTAAGCAGAGATTCTTATTCTGAACTTCCTAGAAAGTGTATTTCTTCTCCATCAACTGCAGAAGTTCAAGGATTTATGTCTAGATAGCAATCATAAATGTAGTCACTTTTCCTACACTCTGCTATTTGAAGGGGCTAACTTATGCTCAGAAGTTTTTAAACCAAAGTCCAACTGTAAGCATGGAACATTCTAGAAACTGTTTCCTTTTTATTTCAGTTTTCTGGAATTATCATGACGAAGTGTCATAGGCTGGGTGACTGAAGCAGAACTTGGTTCTCTCATAATTCTAGAAGTTGGTAATATGAATCCATCAGGGTTGGATTCTTCTGACACCTTTCTCCTTTTGGCTTGTAGCTGGTCAATTTCTTCTCTATGTCTTCATGTGGTCACCCTCTGTGTGTGCCTGTATCCTGGGCTGACATTCTTAGAAGGATTTCAGTGGGCTAGAGCACACCCTGAGGATCCTGTTTTAACTTATTCTCTCTCTAAGGACCTGTTTTTGCATCCCATCCCTTTTGCATGTACTGAGGATAAAGTTTCAGCACAGGAATGCGGGAGAGACAGTTCACCACAAATCAGAGTAACCTAAGGAGGCTTTGTATGCACCTGTTGCCAATCCCTCATGTAATAGGTAAAGAAACTGAGGGTTCTGGACATGGAGCATCAGGTATAAGAGACTTCAGGCAGGGGCAAAATGACGTTGGAGCAGGACAAAAAGTCTCCCACACTCTGGTCCACTCTTCTTTAAAAATTTAGAGAGACAAATGGTTTCATGGAATCATTGTTTTACATCTGAGCTGTAATGTAAAAAGCACTGTTTTCATCCAGTGTCATTATTATGGATGGGGTAGAGAGAGATTCACATTGACACTGCCTACTTTTAGTCTCAGATGTGTTTGCACTTTCTCTTGTGAGCAAAACTAGGTGACTTCGCTTAACCTGTCCAGGGGCGTGTGTGTTCCAGGTGGCCTCAAGAATCGAGAAGCAAATATTGGAATGTCTATGTAAACACAGAGCAAGACATAAGTCACTTCAGATACTAAACATACAGATTGACAGTGGCTGGGTGTCATGTGGCACTGTAGAAAAAAGATGTTTTCTGAGAGCTACTTTCAAGTGTTGCCATGGATCACAATTTGTGTCATGTGTCTGGTTAAATGAATTTATGGTTTGTGTCATGCAGTATCAACTAAATTACCCCTCACAAAATGGACAAATGGTCCGAAAAGATTCTTTCAAAGAAAGTGCAGATTGGAGGTAGCATAAATAATAGAAGCACAAGTAAATGGGAGAATTGCTGAGTGGAATTTTTATTCCTAGTGTACGCTCACTGAGCCACACCATAGGAGGTAAAATCGAGGGTGACCTAATTACATCTGACACACTGAATTACACTTCTCTTACGTTCTTCTCTTCTTCAGGTTGGTGGGGGTGGGGAGAGTAGCTCAGAGGATCCTGCATTACTGATAAAAAAAACCCCACATTTTAAAAATATTTAAACTATCTCCCTTTCATCATCTTTGTGATCAAGTATTCAGAACGCACTGGACATGTCTTGTCATGTCCAGAAGAACACGGTCAAGCACACACAGTGTGATGCCTCGCTCACACTATTCCTTATTGATAGAAAAGTCCAGTGTCTGTTTTCAAAAGTTTGGTGATGACCAGTCACAGCATTCTGGGCAATGGTAGGGAATGTGTCTTCCACAGGAAGCTGCATTTCTTCTAGAGCTTTCTGCCACATAGTAGCACATGTATGTTTTAGGATGCTGTGTTCCATGTTGTTTATAAGTTTTCAGTGAAGTTTTACAAATCACACTTGCTGTGGATGATTGTTTTATAAATAAAACACTGATTGGCCAGTAGCCAGGCAGGAAGTATAGGCGGGACTAGAGAGAGAAAAAAGTAAAGGACAGGAAGGCAGGAGAGGGAGACACCAGCTGCCATCCAAGGAGCATCATGTAGAGGCAACAGGTAAAGCCATGGAACACGTGGCAACATATAGATTAACAAAACTGGGCTTAGTATAAGAGTAAGAGCTAGACAATGGTAGGCCTGAGCTAATGACTAAGCAGTTTAAATAACATAAAAGTCTGTGTGTTTATTTTATAAGTGGGTTCCGGGACTGGCAGAGCTTGGTGGGAGCTGGAAAGAAACTCTCCAGCAACACACACTGACTTCGCAAAGTGAACACACGCATGTGTCCAACACCAGGATACGGGAACCAGGAATGAGGAAAGCACTGGGTGTGCCTCAGGACTCCATCACCACCGACCCGGCGTGGGTGAGAGCTGGCTTGCCTCCGATCCGAGAGCTTCCCAAACTTCACGTGAATGGAGCACGCTTCCCAGCAGTGCCGAGTCGTTCACAGTTCTCTCTACACTCTGGATGCATATTGAGATCCATATTGAAAATATTCGTGTATCATATGTTTGGAAAGATCACCTCCTTCTGTTCCAAGGTCTGCGCTCCTGGCAGCAGTCTCCCACTCCCTCCATCTCTAGAGCTTTCCTGCAGCCCCTCAGACCGGTGAACTCTTCCTTTTCCTTCTTCTTCAAAACTGCTTGGCATGTTCTAGCTCCTTTCTACATATACATACATTTAAAATCAACGTAAGTTGAGGAAGGAGAATTGCCATGAGTTTGAGGCCATCCTGGGCTATAGCATGAAACTCTGATTTTCATTCATTAATTAAGAATACATACAGTAATAATAAAATCATTTTATTAGTTTTTGAAACCCCCCCCCCAATGTAAACCCATTTAAAGCATGGTTTAACTTGGGGGAAATGCTGGCATCTGAAATTTTGGGTTATTCTGTCTCTGAGTATGAGAGAGTGCTCCATTTATATAGATCAATAACCTCTAGCAGTAGTGAATTATGGGTTTTTTTTAGTATAAAATATATTTTTTCATTTTCAAACTTTCCGTTAAATTTACCTTCAGATATTTGATGTTCTACATCACTATTGAAAATTATATCATTTAAAAAATATCACTTGCGCCGGGTGGTGGTGGCACTCGCCTTTAATCCCAGCACTCGGGAGGCAGAACCAGGCAGATCTCTGTGAGTTCGAGGCCAGCCTGGTATACAGAGTGAGCTCCAGGACAGGCACTAAAACTACACAGAGAAATAGTGTCTCAAAAAACCAAAAAAAAAAATCACTTGCTAATTATCTGTTGCTGCTGCTTCCAAATGGTAACGCAAACGGACAGTTTTTTTTTTTTTTTTTTTTTTCTTTCCCACTCAACTAGGTTGATGGAGTTACTGAAGCAAACTTTTGGGCATCTTCCTGCACTCTGGTCTTGCTGAGTTTGGGATAGAACCATATCGTTTATAAACAGTTCATTCCTCACATGTCTGCTCCTCTTTGCCCGGATAGAGACCTTCAGTTCAGGATTGGACAGAAACAGTCAGAGAAGGTCCTATTCCCCGTCTCACTAGAAATCAGTCACTGCTTTATTAATATCATTTTTACTACTGCAGTTGTTAACTTTGGACAATCTTTATCAACTTAAGGAACTTCCTTTCTGTTGTCATTTGGTCAAGGATTTTGTAGTAAATTGGTATTGAGTTTGCAATATTCCTTTCCTGTATGTACTAATATGGTAAGTTACATTTATTTATTTTTATTCATATTAAAAACCTCAAATTCCTTGAATAATATTCTGGCATTAATCTTTGTAATTATCTAATTTCAATTAACTAGTGTTATGTTTTTAATTGATTCTTTGAGAAATTCACACAGTGTATTTTGACTATATCCATCCCTCCTCCCCATCTCTTCCTAGATCTGCCAACCCATTTCCTGACTCACTCAAATTTGTGATTTCTTTTTACTAAAAGCTCATCAATTTCTATATTTTACTAGAATTTCTAATTCTAAACTGATTAAAAGATAAGATTATAATTGCTTAGCTACCAATGATCTTATCAGTTGGAAATCAAGTCTAAACTAATTCATAAAAAAAGTTTAGGAAGTTTTTGTTTTGTTTTTACATCTATTGAAGTGTCTGTATAAAATTCATGTTATTTATTACATATTGGGAAAAAAATCTACTTATAAAAACATGTCAGTTTTTTGTGGTAAAGTTTTGAGTTCACACAAGCAGGTTCTTTAAACACTACAAGGACATTTGAATGTTTTGATCTGATGTATCCGGTCTTGTAGGGTGTGTTGTTTGAAGAAGAGGCCTCTTTCTCATTCACTAAATACACTGATATGGAATTGTTCATAACGTCTCATTTTCTTCTCAGTGTTAACTGGCTGGATAATAATGCCCTTCATTTCATCCCTGACATTGGCCATGTCTCTTTTCCTTAGGTTTTGTTGATTTACTGGACTATTCCTTTGTTATCGGTTCTACTGATTTCTGTTCTCATCTTTATTGTCTCTCTTCTGCTGCTCTTTGGATTTGTGTTGCTGTTCCTACATTCTGCCTCCTCGAGCACAAAGCTTTGATCACTTACCTTCACACATTGTAATGTGTGCATTTAATCTCTCTCCATTTCTCTGAGCACCGTGTTAGTCTCACACAATTTCTCTTGATATATTCTGAATGTTCAGCTCAAACTTTCTAATTTCTATTATAGTTTCTTCTCCACCCATTGGTTATTCAGGAGAGTATAATTTAACTTCAGAAACCAGTTGAGTACTTTCTAACGACCTACTTGTGATTCATGTATAACTTATCACACTGCAGACAGAAAACATGCTCTGAATAATTTCAATCTTTTGATTCACTGGGTCTGTTCGGTGACTCAGCATGTCATCAACGACAGTGCAGGTGGACTGCATCTTGAAAATAACATGGGTATAGAATTCGCTTGCTGCAGTGCTCTATGCATGTGGATTGTGTCAGCTTGTACAGATATTCTAAATTCTTAGTGGTAAAGACAGGTTTTTATTTCTTCTGTTAAGTCAATGCGTGCTTTACTTTAAACCGTGTCATCAGGCCCATGCAATAGGGTTGTAACAGCCTCTCCTGCAACTCCCCGGCGTCATTATGAAACGGCTCTTCTAACCTCTAAACACTCTTCGCTCTGATGTCAGTATAGATTGACCAGCTTTGCTTCTTCTTTATTGGAGTCTCATTGTTGTGGCTTGAGTTTTCCTGCCTGGCCCACGGTCAGGATAAATCTCTTTCACCTGCCAGTCCCACAGCCGCTCAGACCCAACCAAGTAAACACAGAGACTTACATTGCTTACAAACTGTATGGCTGTGGCAGGCTTCTTGCTAACTGTTCTTATATCTTATATTAATCCATTTCTACAAATCTATACCTTGCCACATGGCTCGTGGCTTACCGGCATCTTTACATGCTGCTTGTCCTGGCGGCTGGCTGGCAGGCAGTGACTCCCTCTGCCTTCCTGTTCTTTTAATTCTCTCTGTTAGCCCCGCCTATACTTCCTGCCTAGCCACTGCCAATCAGTGTTTTATTAGCAACACATTTGCCATACAGAACATCCCACAGCACATTGTCTTATTTTTCACATTTTTGTGATAAAATGCCCTAACAGAAGCAGCTTATGGAAGGCATGGTTTATTTCAGTCCGGCTCGAGGGAATAGTCCATCACGGCAGGGAAGTCAAAGAACTTCAGGCAGCTGTCACACTGCATCCTCAGGAAGTAGAGTGGTGCGCGTTCACGCTCACATAGCTTCCTCCTTT
>CABHPQ010141949.1:1253-14134 GCA_902168405.1 Peromyscus aztecus | reverse complement strand
GAGTGCTCACGCTCACATAGCTTCCTCCTTTCATACAGGAAGTAGAGAGTGGTGAATGCTCACACTCACACAGTTTCCTCCTTTTGTACAGGAAGTAGAGAGTGGTGAGTGCTCACACTCACACAGTTTCCTCCTTTTGTACAGGGAGTAGAGAGTGGTGAGTGCTCACACTCACATAGCTTCCTCCTTTCATACAGGAAGTAGAGAGTGGCGAGTGCTCACACTCACATAACTTCCTCCTTTTTATTCAGTCCAGAGCCCAAGCCTGGGGAATGGTATAGCCCTCTTCTAGAACAAGTCTCCCTCCCTCAGGAACCTAATCAAGACAATGCCTCAACTGTCCCTGGAGTGTGCCTCCTGGGTGATTGAAAGCCTGTCAAGTGATACTCAGCACCAACCACCACATGTACTGTGTGTCGTAAGGTATAAAGTGGACCTTTGACCTCATTATACATTAAAATTTGTTTTCCAATGTCACCATCCACTTTCATTTCTGTTAGTAGAATAAAATACCTCACCAAAAGCAACTTATGGCCGGGCGTGGTGGCGCACGCCTTTAATCCCAGCACTCGGGAGGCAGAGCCAGGTGGATCTCTGTGAGTTCGAGGCCAGCCTGGGCTACCAAGTGAGATCCAGGACAGGCGCAAAGCTACGCAGAGAAACCCTGTCTAGAAAAACCAAACAAACAAAAAAAGCAACTTATGGGAGGAAAGGTGTGTGGCTTACAACTCCAGGTCACAGCCCATCCATCCGTGAAGAAAAGTAAAAGTGGGTCCTCCAGCAGCTGCTCTCGGCCTGTCCACAAGCAGGAACAGAGAAACCCCAGTGCCAGCTAGCCGCTGCCGCTCGACCAGCTTTCCTCGCTGTTTGCAGGTCAGAGCCAGTCCCTACAATGGTGCTGCCCACACTCAGGATGAGTCTTCCCACCTCAGTAACAACAATCAAGACAACTCCCCACAGACACACCCTCAGGCCGACCTGAAATAGGTGATTCCTTCATTGACACTCCCTTCTCAGGAATTCTAGACTGTGGCAAGTTGACATTTAAAATCAACCACCGCACCAGCTCAGTTCTTACTGCCAGGATTTAGTCTAAACTTAATATGATATAATTGGGTGTATATATACCAGTTCACTTTTGTTTCTATTTAATTCACCCAATTTATTCCTGTCCTCCATTTAGATGCAGTCTGTATACTGAGTGCTTCCATTTTGCCCACATATCAATTCCACACATACCTATTTCCATTCTTCATTCCTTGTACTAAGATAATTTTTATTACTCTGTCTTCTCGTTTTTAACTCCTGTTTTGTTATGAGTCTCATTTATGCTAGCATCTATCTGTGAAGTAATTAATTTTCCATATCCTAGAATTTTATTTCTCCATTTTCATTTGCATTTCTGTAAGGTTCCAGTAAATTTTTCTACTAATCTGTATTTCTTTATTTCCTTCTGGTTTGCTAAGCGCAGCAGTCATGGTTGTAGAAAAGTTCTCTCTCTTAACTATGCTAGGCCACCTGCGAGTCTGTTTCCATGGTCAGATTTTTCAAATGGGGCTACTTTTTAATTAGTTGATGTGTAGGAGTGTTTTGCCTGCATGTGTATACCGTATCATGTGTGTGCTTGGTGCCTACGAAGGTTGTAAGTTCAAGGCCTGGGACTGAAGTGATGGACACTTGCGAGCTACCATGTAGGTGCTGGGAATAAAACCGCAGTCCTCTGTAGTTTTAACCAGTGAGCAGCTCTCCGGTTCCCACGGTCTGACTTTTCTCTTGGATGTTGGTCTTATGACGAGTTTTCAGTCTCTGAATGGCAGATGTAATGAAGCCTAAAGGTATTCTGCGTCCCCTCTGCTAGGTGCAGCCATTTAATCAGCTGGGACTAACCCGAGTCAGGGCTGTGCTGGCATCGTGGTAAGACTTACTCCAGCTCCAATTTATCCTGTCCCTGAAACTCGGGAGTTTCTACTGAGAACAGGAGCATCTTTGATAGATCCCCAGTCTGTGGGAAATTCTTTGCTCTCCAAACATAACTTCAGAATTTGGCAAGTACTTTGAGAGGCAAATTGAGTGTTTGAAGCCTCTCAGGTGCTTAAGTTTTGCCATTTTAACCTTATACAACACCAAAATTTCTGCAGTCTTTTAAAATTCCAGCAGGAACTTCCTGCTTGAGCCAACCAGCATATTCTGTGTCAGCCTGACAAGAAAATCTCCAGAAAAATAAAAGACAATAAAAGTGGCCAGCATCGTCAACACGGCTTCTCTTTGTCCCCAGAACGTTGGTCCTTCTGCTGCTCATTTCTGCACACATGTGCATGTTCATGTGTGTGTGTGTGTGTGTGTGTGTGTGTACTGTGTGTCAGTCTGTCTGTCTGATCTGTGTTGTCAATGTGTCAGTGTGTCTATGTCTCTGTGTGTGTCTATGTCAGTGTGCCTGTGTGTGTCTGTTTGTCAGTGTCAGTGTGTCAATGTGTATGTGTGTGTACCTGTTTGTGTGTCTCTCTGTGTGTGACTGTCTGTGTGTCTGACTGTGTGTGCATGTGTGTCTCTATGGGTGTGTATCTGTGTGGGTATGTGTGCATAAGTGTGTGCATGTGTGTGTCTGTCTTGTGTCTCTGTATGTACATGTGTGTCTGTGTCTGTGTGTGTGAATGTGTGTGAGAGTATGCGTGTTCATCTGTCTGTATCTCTGTGTGTGCTATGTGTGTATATGTGTGTGTGTCTGTCTGTGTGTCTATATGTGTGTCTGTCTGTCTGTATATATCTGTGTGTGTGTATGTGTATGTCTATCTTGTAACCCTATGTGTGTCTCTTTGTGTACATGTGTGTCTGTGTCTCTGTGTGTATGCATGTGTGTGAGTGAGTTCATCTGTCTGTATCTCTGTGTGTGTGCTAGTGTGTATATGTATGTGTACATGTGCATGTTCATGTGTGTGTGTCTGTATATGTGTATGTGTGTGTTAGTCTGTATATGTGTATGTGCTAGTGTGTCTGTATATGTGTATGTGTGTGTACTAGTGTGTGTATATGTGTGTGTCTGTATATGTGTTTGTGTGTGTGCTAGTGTGTGTATATGTGTGTGTCTGTCTGTCTGTATGTATGTGAGCATGTGTCTGTGCATGTGTGTATGTCTGTGGTTTTTTCCGGCTGTTTTCCACATGAATACAGGTTTGGCACAAACTTTTCCCTCTACTCTCTTAAGTCCTTATTCTCCTTTTGTGCAGCAAAGGGATCCAAAATCTTAATTATTTTCTGCTTGGAAAATGTTTGAGTCACTAAGTTCCAACTGAAGAGTTGTCTTTCTTTGTGTCTGGTTGTTCTGTGAGGAGGAATCACATTAGGACCAACATTCATCTTTAAAATCCTGTCTGCTTAAAGCCCAGGGCAGCGTAGAACAACAAAAGTCAGATGGCCTTCCTCAGGCTCGAAACCTAGCCAGGCACAGGATAGTCATGAAGAGGAACCAGTCAGACAAACATAAAGCAAGCTGGCAAGAAACCTCCAGAACATGGTGGCTTGTGCAGTGTTCTCTCTTCACTGTCAAACAGGAGCCAGTTCCATTAACTAACGTCAGCTGGAGTGGCTGCAGGCACCACAGGCTTCTCAAACATCCCCCACGCACTGTTCACCAACTTCTACAGTGAGAGCAAGTTATTCACACAAGCGACGTTTTCATTATATATTAACTCTGATCTGAATTGCATTAGGATATGAAAATTACATAAAGTAAAATACTTATCCATATGAATATATATCTCTGAGGATGCTATTTTGAAATTAGTATTTATCATATCTTTAATTGAAGAATAATGCTTTCCTTCAAGTGTTTAAAGATGTGCAATGAATTTTAGAATAATGTATCCAATTTTCCCAACATAAATAATTCCTGCCAGTCCATTTTATTTTCATGTTTAATCAATAATAATAAAATATTAATGGCGATATTATAATGTCTAAAGACAGTTAACTGCATAACAATCCTTTGTAACACCCAGGGCCTGCTGCTTAACCCCCTGGGGTGGGTAGGAGGGCGCTCCTGCCCCAGCGTGCGTAGACGGAGGTCAGAGGACACCTTGCAGGAGTCAGTTCTCTCTGTCCATCTGTGGGCTCCAGGGATGGGACCGGCCATCAGGCTTGCAGGCAAGCCCCTCTGCCTGCTGAGCCACCCTGACGGCCCTGTGCACACAGATTTCTTTTCACCTAGTTTACAGGTGAGGGAACGGCAGACAGACCTGCCTTCTCGTGCCCAGGTCCGTGTGATTCCCAAGCCCCTGCCCACAACAGTCCGTTGTCTCTGAGGATCGATGAGAGCTGAAGCATTGATGTGCAGTTGATAGATGCCCTATGTCTTACTCCTTTTCAAACTGCATTACTTAGACAGACAGGGTAAAGAGATAAAAGTGCAAGTCAGATTTATCAATTCTATCATTTGTCAAAAGCTCAAATGCGTGTTGACTGGGGAGAAAGGGTTGGAGTTAAAATGCATTTCTGGCCTTCTCCTAAGATTGCAACTTTCTGTGTTGTCTCTGCCCAACAGAAACTTTAAAAACCAACTTTAATTATTTCTGTCCTTGATCTTTCTCCAAAGAGGGCCTTTTGGTCTCTTCTTTCTTGCTGTGCCTGATGGCCTAATCCCTCCTGTTCCATTCAGTAACCTAGATTCCAGTGAATGGAAAGACCCATGCTAAGCCAATCACATGGAGGACCCAGTTAGTGACTAACTCTTTCTCGGAGAAAGCCACAACTCCTCATGTGGTGACCTCGTCCTAACCTCGCCTCCCTATGCCTTCACCTAGGCTTTCAGTTAGTCGGTATCACTGGCTGCTGATGCTGGAATGCTTGCTATTATTACTGTCTGTGTGTCTTAATTAATCCTCTAACTTCATACCATTTAGTCAGACATGTCTACCTTTCTGATATTTCCCCCACCATATGCCTCTTTCTTGTTAATCTTAATAGAGATATCAAAGACTCCAATCTCACCATAAATTAATTCTACTTCCTCTGGGATACTTAAAAGTTGTAGGGCCCTATAAAGACACCTGCTATAAATTTGCTTTGTGTTTCTATTCTACAGCTTCTGTATCATCTACATCATCTGTATCATTTTAAATCAAAACAATAAGAATAAAACAATATCTTAAGGAATATTCCCTATGCCTAGGTTATTTACATGACATTCAGTTGTAATTTTTCTGATCTTATTATCAGTCCATTATTCAAAGCAACACATTTCTTAGAATGAATTGACTGACAGTTGAAAATATGGTCACGGAGACATCCTTAGATAAAGTCTATGAATTACCGCCCAGGTTTTGGAAGAGCACTTCTGAACATACGCCTTTGAGCATGGGCAGATTGCACTGTAGGAAGGTGGGTTGATGTAGCCAGGCAACAATTTCAAAATCGTCTAGCTCCTCCTTCAGTCACGTGGTCAAGCAGTAAGGCGAACATGAAAAATGCAGGCAGAGGTTCCTCAGAACCTCCGGAGGGGATGTCTTCCTATTCGCATTACAAAAATGACTCTGGCTCCCCAGTCTTAAATACATAATTTGTGAATAATATGATGGGTTTTCAGCTGGCAGTGGAGTGTGATATATTGTTAATGCTTTTCTGAGAGTGTCAGAATGGATGTCTATCAAGAGCTCTGTTGTCTCTGATGGCTTTCATATGACACAGCTCACAACCACCTCAACCTCCTACTAAACTAGAGATCTCTCTGTTCTGCAGATCACTGGAAATTTTATTAAATCTAAATAATAAAAGCCATTATTAAGGTCCATTCACAGCCGTAGAGTTCACCGTTTTAGATTTATTTTTTTTCCTGTAGATTTGGTTTGGACTCTGAATCTGAGCTTTCTTTTTATTTCCGGGGGTGGTGGGAGTAAGTTAACTTTCTGTGGCTGCAGTGAATGGGAAAACAGCCCTACAACATTTAGACACTGTGCTGCTTCTCAGGTTGCAATTAACATTCTCAGTCCACGCACCATTTTCCCCCAGTCGAAGGAGATCAGGCTATACTGAAGGCTTGTATTCATAAAGTGATTAAGAAATTCCTTCCTGTCACTCACTTCGGTGTGGTGTCTCTGGGCCATTTCCGATACTGCTACTGTAGCAACAGCGTATTTAGCGCTTGTCACAGACAGGAGCCTTTTGAAATTGTGAGGGAGGAGCTGCAGTTTATAATGCGCTACAAATTGCTCTCAGCGCTAGAATACAAATTCAAATATGATAGTTGATACCAATCTGCAATGTATTTTGGAGTAATCCCAATTGCTTAGGAAAATCCCTTGATGGTTTGGGGATACATTTTGTCTACCAAACAGTCATTCTGACTGCGTTGAGAATTCAGACACAATGTTTAAAATGCAGAAGGGATTTCAGGGTAAATTATATTTTTGAAGCCCCAAGTGTTCACAATAGAAGTATCTTTGCTTGAAGCACCAAGACCCTGTAAAACCACGCAGATAGGGTAGCTCTCAGAGAAATTCCATTCCTGGTAGATACAACTGGGAACCTCAACTGAGCATAGCTTAAAACGACCTGTACATGTTAGGAATCTTCATGCACAAAGAGAAAACAGTGAATGTCTTGTCATGTCTTTTCATAATGTCTTTATTGAACAAGAACATCTAGTATGTATTATCATACACACACACACACACACACACACACACACACACACACACACACACACAGCAGCTGTTTCTGCAGTAGCCAAAGAATGCTAGAGTAAAAACAAATGTGTGCTATGGTGATGGAGCCAGCAGAATTATCACACATTTTGATCACTTGTTTAGAATCCAACACATTCATAATGCATAAGTTGGTTAGAATATGAGAGTAAATTCATCATAAACAAATCTCAAGTTCAAGTGCCCGTATCTAACTTGAGGGAAGAAGCGCAGAGAGACACAGCCAGCTAGACTAATCAGTACACTGTCACCAGCAGGGACGAGGTATGTTTTCAACATGATTGCCCTGAGCCATTGTTATCTGAACAAGATGACCAGAAAGAAGCTTGGTGGTGGGCAGCAAAGAAGCAATGTGGAGTTTTGTCTTAGTGGCTATGAACATGATTCTTGGCTACAGATGACCCAGGAGAACTGACCTTGGTCCCTGGATCATGGATAGGCTAAGACAGAATGAATTGCTCTTCTTTGTGCTAGGGACGTGCAGATGAGATGCCTCGTGCTGAATTAGTTTGCTAGAGTGGCCACAACAACACAGAGTGCTAGCTGAAATAATAGAAACTGATTTTCTTACACTTCTTGAGACTGGAAATCCCCAGTTAGAGATCAGCAGGGTTGTTTTCTTCTGAGCTGGCAGCTGGCCATTGGAGCTGTCTCCACATGGTCCTCCTCTGCATCTGATTGTGTTCTAATCACATCTTATCCTGTGAACACCAGTTGCACTGAACCCGAGCCCACTGGGCTGGGAGTGTAGATCAGTGGTAGAGTGCGTGCCTAGCTCATGCAAGACCCTGGGAATCAACACCACACAAAATTAAATTAAAAAACAATAAAGTTGCATAGGAATTAGTGCCTACCCCATGACCTCTTCTTAATTACTGTAAAGACTTTATCCCCAAATTTTGTCCCATTCTGAAGTTATAGGACAAGGACTGAAACGTATGAAATTGGGCAAAGGCATCACAGCCCATGACCAGCTAGATGTGGATGTCAATTATCTTTGCTGAATTTCCCTATGCATTTGCAATCTTGGCCAAAAGCGTTTTGACACAGTGGTTATTCTCTGCTTGACATGATAAGAATGTGTTGTTAAGGAAACCAGTGTAGGACTTGACTCTACAATGTGCCTGGTAGTTTTGCCTGCAGTTCTTAGTTTCCTTGCATTAGCAGCTATAGACTTTCATTTTTATAGTGCTTAAGATAAAGGGGGGAGGGAGAAGGCAAGTGGTCTCCCAACAGGACAGCTTAGTGAGTTCACAACCTAAAGATGATCTTCTCCCCATCCTTCAAGCAATTAGAAACAATAGATGAAAAAGAAAACCCAGCAACAATAATAAAAATAAATAAGTAAAAATAACAACAGACCAGAGAGATGTCTCCAGCTCAAAATCAAGTCAGACATTCTTGGAGAATCAAAGCAGGAAGCAAAAGCTCAGAGTAATAATGAGGGGAAAACTGCGCAAGCATCACAGGCTTTCAGACTCGGGTGCTGGCTGTGGAGCTTGTTCCTACCAGAGACAATGGAGACTAAGCATGTTCCATGACAGACAGACAGCGACATGACAGTAGCTGGAGTCCACTGCCTGGGGTCTAGGCTGTGGTAGCTCTCCCCGCCTCCTGAATGGGGCTTTGAAGGCTGAAGAGTAGCCTTAGCATCTGGGGCCGGGGTGTTAGAACACAGGGGGTCTAGTGAAGGATGAGAAGAAAACGTTTCTCTCTGTGGACCAATGAGCTATAAGCCCTGTGTCCTCCGAAGTACCATCCGACCATCAGGTCCTTTGCATAGCTGGGGCGTGGGAGCCTAAGTGGACACAAGGGGTCGACCTCCGCACAAGAAGATGGAAGGAAGCACAAAGGAAGAGGGCGAGGGGACATTGTCCCTCCACACATGAGCTCGTAAATGCAAACCATAAAACAAAGAAAGATAACGCTAAGAAGAGAGCCACCAGAATACATCAATTAATTAATTAAGCTAGCTCCAAATGAAATCGATGTCATAAAACGATGAGCAAATACTTTGAAATACGCTTAAAATGGCCAAGAAGATAAAAGAAGAGCACCCAGAAAAAAATAATAAATGATGAAATAAAAAAGGTGTTTATGAAAATTAAATGAAATCTTGGAAATATATGTAATTTTGTATATAATATATATGAGAAAATAGAAAAAATGAACCGGATAAATTCTAGACAGGGTTGAAGACACAGGCAATCTGAGCGGCTCTGGCATGTATCTAATGAGCACCCCAACACAATGGAACTTAACAAGCAATGCTCGGGACTTTCAGAACTGAAGACAGACACAGGCCTGTCATTAAATGTACACGACAAGCTTGGAGAAGATAGCAGAGACTAAATCCCATGCTCAGTCTGGAAATCAACGTCTAAATGCCGCCCAAAAGAACAGATGACCTGCAAAGCTGTGGCAGTGAGGCTGGTAGAGATCTCTGAATCTTAGCACAAGCCAAGACGGCAGCAGAACATTTTCAAAGTGAGTCTAGAAAGACGTGGTCAGTCTCAGACCGTAGACACAGTCAAATAGCTCACTGAGTGTAAGGGTAAGAAAACGGCTCTGTTACACATGGGGAAATGAGCGTGTATGCTCACACGTGCTAAATGAAACAATTACTGAAGAACGTGTTCCATTAGGAAAGTAACCGAAGCCAACCTGAAGTTTTCACAAGTCACCATATCCCATGATCCTGTCCATGATCCTGTCTCACTAGCCTGGTCACAAGAAATGATATTCTCCTGTCCCTCTAGAAGTGATATTAGTCCAAGGAAAAGTGGACAGAAACAAGATCTAATTTTCTGGCCCCCAAGTTTAAAGAACTAGAATGTTCTCCCGGCCCTGTCTTCCAGCCCCTCCACCAACTCCCAACAGGACTGCTGCTTTAGGGGACCTTCAGAGCTCAGGAACTGAGCCCCAGCTGACAGGGAACACAGCATGCTAAGCCACCACTTCTCAAGTTGTCTGTTACCACAACATCATGACTGTGAAGAACAATTATGCAAAACAGGAGAGGCTACAGAAATTGATAAAATATACTGAGAAATTTAATTAAAAATCAATTAGAAAATACTAATTTTTAATGAACATCTAGCTCTCTAGGCAACAATAACACGGAGTGTGTTCCAGGGAGAATTAAAGCACATTCTAGAAAGCTTTGTTCAAAAAGTCTTGATACTACATATGTTTAAATTTTATGATACCCATATTAAGCCAGCATTAAAGCAACCTATTGAAGACTTGCCCAATTCAAGTGAAATTAGGGGGAAAAAAAAAACAGAAAAGGAGGAAGAAAAGAAAGGAGTAAGAGGAGATGGGAGGAGGGGAGGGAAGGAGAGAGGAAGGGAGGAGGGAAAAAAGGAAGGAGTCCTAATGGACACAAATATAAAATTTCAGTAAAATGTAAGAAACGAACTGCATCTGAGATCAATCAGTTTCATCAAACCAATCCTGATAAATATATTTCTAAATTCAATGATTTGTTGTTGTAAAATGATAAAAAGAAAGAAAAACATCAGCAAAAAGAAAACCATGGATAACAAAAAGACACACACAGACATTCTGACACAAGAGAGACAGAGGGCACTGGAATAAACTACCCGAGCTCAACTGTATTCTTGAAACTGACACATTCAGGTACCACTTCTGGTACAGCAAACTGACATATTCAGTGAGTCTTCAAAGAGTCAATGATGGAATTAAAATGAGGCTTCTAGAATGTGCCCCAATCCCACATGACTGGAGTCTTTATTCAAGTAGGAAATTAGGACACACACACAGAGGACCACGCGAGACACAGAGAAGATGGTCATCTACAGCTCGGGAACAGACAGGAGACGGGAACCCTGTGGACTGACTTCTAAATTCCAAAATGGTGAAAATATGAATGGCTGTTGTAAAGCCACCCACTCCGTTTAGCCTTGTTATGGACGCCTGAGCAAGCTAAAACATTAACCAAAGCAAAATGGCGGCACTAGTAATGTCAGATAAAACAGAATTAAAGCAGGACGGCATTACCGGTGCGGGAGGGGGGACATCACATGAAAAAAGGTCCAGTACCCCGAGTCATAGATCTAGTCCCTCTTGAACCCTCTTCCTCCAAGGACCTGTCCCAACCTTCCCACCAAATCTCTCTTGTCAGTATCGCTGAAGATGGCTGACTTCCAGACTCCAGCCCGTGCACCTGTGGGCAGCATTGGCACAGCTGGAGACAGCCTCCTTCCTGAAGCCTTCCTTTACTTTCTTCCTGTTTGTAGCACACTTCACTGCTCCTCCTCCTCCTCGGTCACTGACGGCTCCATCTTTCCCCAGCTCGAAATGCTGGGCAACTGGAAGGCTCAGGCTTCCGGCACCTTCTCTTCTCCATCTTAGAACTGCTGCGAGGGAGGCTGCGAGACGCAGACGAGGTGGCGGGGCCGGGTCGTGGAGGTAATTGCAGTCTCCTGTGATGCAAGGCAGAGCACGTGGGCACAGGAAGTAGCCGTGGAGGGAAAACTATAAAATGGGTACAGTGATAAAAGGCATCTGGGAACCACCTCTGGAACTTTCCTTGTTTTGTTTTGTTAGGTCTTTGTCTTAGTCAGTGTTCTATTTGAGGTGACCATGGCAAAAATAAAGTATTTAATTGGGACTCACAGTTCAGAGGTTTAGTCCATCATCATCACGGCAGGAAGCATGGGGGCATGCAGAAAGACATAGCTCTGGAAAGGGACTGAGAGTTCTATATCTAGATCTATAGGTGCAGGAAGAGAGAGAGAGTCCCTGGGCCTGACTTGGGCTTTTGAAACCTTAAAACCTAGTTCTAGTGACACACTTCCTCCAACAAGGCCACACCTACTCCAACAAAGCCACACCTCCTAATAGTGCCACTCCCTGGTGACCAAGCGTTCAAATCCATGAGCTGGTGGGAGCCATTCTTATTCAAACCACCATAGCCTTGTATGTTCTGTTAGCTGTGGCTGTCCTGGGATGTGCTATGCAAGCCAAGCTGGACTTGAACTCACAGAGATCTATCTGCCTCTTCCCCCCAAATGCTAGGATTAAAGGCATGAGCTGCAATGCCCAGTTTTATGCAGAGCTGGTATGGTAGTTTGAATGCAATTTGCCCCCCATAAGCTCATAGGGAGTGGCGCTCTTAGGAGGTGTGGCTTTGTTGGAGTGGGTGTGGCCTTCTTAGAGGAAGTGTGTCACTGTGGGGTCAGGCTTTAGGTTTCCTATGCCAGGATACCACCCAGTGTCTCAGTCAACTTCTGCTGCCTTCTGGTCAAGAAGTAGCCAGCACCACATCTGTCTGCAAGCCACCGTGCTCCCCGCCATGACAATAACGGACTGAACCTCTGAAACTGTGAGCAAGCCCCATCGATTAAATGTTTCACTTTGTAAGAGTTGTCATGGTCATAGTGTCTCCTCATAGCAATAAAAACCCTAAGTAAGACAGCTGGGGGTAAAATCCAGGCAATCATGAATGCTAGCAGAGCACTCTATTTACTGAGCTGTTTCCCAAAGCCCTTATCTCTGGGTATTTCCATTTCCTGTGTTTGAACCATGGTTGACTGCGGATAACTAAAAGCGCTGAAAGTGAAATCACATGTGAGGGGACCGCTACACGTTTCGAAGCCTCTCACTGATTATTGTTGCTACAGGACAGACCATCACCACATTTCTGACATAAACTCATGTTAGCCAACTCTCCGCTCCTCTTGTCCCCTCCTGTCTCGTTAGATCTCCACACATTCCCAAAGAGACATCCTTTCAAAATAAAAGTCATATCTTTTCATCTTGACCTTGCTGTTCTCCAGACCCTCTCTGTGTATTCTCTCAGTACTACATGCTCCATCTTGGAGCCTTTTCCTTAGTACCTGATTGGAATGACTTCTCCAAACACACACACAAACACACACACACACACAGAGGGAAGGGTGTCCATCTCCTTGCTTTGCTTCAGCCTTTCCATAACTGGCCTCCCAACTACCCTGCACATGAGCAGCTCCCATACCTCACCCCACCTGTTCCCTCTCCCTTGCCTGCTTTATCCATCTGGACACCACTTGCTGCACTCCTGACACTGACTGATGTTTGCCAAGAACTGTTTCCTCTACTGACAGAAGTTCCCTGAAACTCAAGACTTAAAGTGGTGTGTGTGTGTGTGTGTGTGTGTGTGTGTGTGTGTGTGTGTGTGTG
>CABHPQ010141948.1:0-10157 GCA_902168405.1 Peromyscus aztecus | reverse complement strand
AATTTTGACCACAATGTCATGAATAGTTTTGCTAACAAATTTTGTTGCTCATATTTTGAGTAAAATTTTTCTGCACTCCATAAGTGACACATTGACAAGTTCTGCCACCCTGACTATGGCTCCTGGTGATATTTACTTTGTTTCTTTGACAGGTGTTCAAAATTCAGGGAAGGAATATGTATCAATTTGGTGGGTGTTCAGAATCACACACCTTTGAATCAAGAGCAGCCACATTCAGGCAGTATACTGAAGAATGTTTTAAAATAGTTTTGTTGCTAGGTAACTATTTTTTTTCCTCTTTAGTTATCCCCCCTCCCACACCCTGTGCTTGGTTTCCCAAATGATCTTTTGAATAAAAATGACCATCAATTTTTTTTTCTAGTGGCCCATTTGGCTTTAAAGATAAAATTAAATAAAAACAAAACAGAACCCCCTCAAACTTGGAAAAAAAAAACAACAAAACATTGAAAACTCTTCCTCCCAGGCCAGCAATGGGAATGCCTTGTAGAACTGAGCACGCACAGGCTTGGGTCGTCTGCTGGTTTTTCCCCTAAACTGCTCTTGACTACAGCTTATCAACCTTTAATTAGTGCTACATTTTCTCTCTGTGATTTCTATTGATGTGTGGTTCTGGAAGCAGGATTGAGCCTCCACCTGACTGGTGTGCAAATTGTTTTAGAAAATTCAGCAAACATCTCTCTCCATTATCCTCCCCCCCACCCCCACCTCCCCCCTGTTTTTCTCTCCTTGTGTCTTTCTCCCATTCTCCTTAGTAGGAAAGGTGAAAAGCAGGCCAATAGGAATCAGGTTGAGTATTAGTGTTTTTGCTGGCCTGTGCAATAGAAAACGACAGGCAGCCGGCTGGGCCCTCTGTCAGCAGATCGCAGTCTGGAAGCTGGAGGTGGCTGTGGGCATGGTGGGGGGGGGGGCGGTCCCCTGTGGCCTGGCCATAGCTACAATGTGATTGTGAGCCTGGATGAAGTCAGCGCTGACAAAGTGAGGGGATTGATGGATGGACAAAGCAGGGAACTGGATGTGAGAATGGATGAGGGCAGAGGGGGAATTTAACACAGACAAACAGAATGAAAGACAGAGAGGAATTGCCTGCTCAAGCACGCCCGCCCTTAGCTCCCAGAGCAATTTGCTTACTGCTAAGCGAACACCCAAAGATGGTTTGCATCTTTGCAGATTTCCCTGCCAGCTTTGGCAGAGGGAGGCTTGTGGGTTCCAGCCAGTAGGAGCCAGACTTTTTCTTTCCATCTCTCCCCGTCCCCCAACTCTACCCACTCTCGTTCACGTCCTTCAGATGGAGCAGCTGATGGATTTACAGTAAGTTCACAGCATTTCTGCAGAATCAGTTTTCTTCTGCCACATTCTATTAATATTTCTGCTAAATTCCCTTTTATCAGTTGCTTCAGTGTAGTAAATGTTAATATTTCCCTGATTCTTTTGAAGATGTTCCTGAAAGAAATCTGTTACTGCTGTAGGAAGGCATCCAGTCCTGGAGGAAACACAAGCTGCTTTTGTGTGCTTACCTTTATCCAGGCCGTGCATGCTGCCAAGTCCCTCAAGATTAATGACAGAACTTTTTCTTTTAGGCAGGAAGTATGTGGTATCCTAAACCCTAATCTCTTCTACTGGGTAAAGAAGAGATGAATTGGGAGAAAAAGAAAAGGCAAGTCTGTTTTGACCCTTTGCTATAAATATAGAATAAGCATTTCTGAAAACAAGTATCTGGTCAAAAGACTGCTGTTTTTTTTTGTTGTTGTTTGTTAGTTTTTTGGGTTTTTTTTTGCATGTGTTTTATAAACAATACAACTTGGAATTACACAAAATAATAGAAGGCGACCCAATCTATTATAACTGGATATGATAGTCATATGTGTAGTTTATGCTTATGATTTCATTTCCCTGTATGAATACATCTCAGGGCCAGTGAGATGGCTGTGTGGATAAAGGCACTTACTGTTAAGCCTGAGGGCCTGAGTTTGATCCCCAAGATCCATGTGGTAGAAGGAGAAAACTGACTTCCAGAAGTTGTCCTTTGACCTCTAGATATGCCATAGCAGGCACATAGGCATGTTCCCCCAACACACAAAATAAATAAATGTACTAAAATTTAAAAGAGCGAATTTCTGAAGCAAGTCCAGCATTTGGAGGTTTTGGATAAGTATCAGCGTTGTTTTAATTCCAGCAGAGAAGCCAAAACAGCAATCATATCAATAACAGCAGTAATAATACAACTTCCAAATACATGAGTTGTTTACAATGTGAGTTCATCCTTAACCTGTGCCACGTAGGCTTCTGTGTTCCAGAAAGCCTGTAGTCTTTTTAGTATGTTCAAGAGGCCTGGACCCTTAGGGAGCTTGGAGCAGCTCTTCTCATTTTAGAATACATTAAAAGGAGCCATGTATTTGAGAATCAGTACTGACAGGTCTAAAACTTCTTTAATCCACTCTCACCATCGAATGCCGTTTCTGTCTCCCTCCCACCCCTCAAAAAATATCCTGGAAAAATGAAGAGTGTCTGAGGTGTTTTACGCTGTGTTCCAGAAGATTCTCCTTTTAAATAGGTGCCGACTGAATGGCTACCCCCCTCGCTCCATGGCAGGTATTGTCTCTGTGAATTTCTTTCCCTCCTGGGGTTCCACAGAGACTGCATGTCTGGGAGAGCAACACTCTTTTAGCTTTTTCAGGTCCCCTGGATAAAGGAAAAGCTGCCTTCGAGATGGGAGCCAAGGTCTTGGGAGAGGGGCTGTGGACTTGCTAAAATGATGAATGGGAGTTTAAAAAAAAAAGAAATTAATAAGTTATCCATTGCATGGAGATCCATGAGACACATTTTCAAGAGTGGCATAGATTATCTATCATTCCGATGGTGTTCAAAAGTGGATCCACGCTTCTGCTCACACCCATGGCTTTTTGTGCAGAGTCAAGGCTGAGGCAGCCTGGAGGGCTTACTATCCCCCCACCCCCACCACCAAAGCATCATTCCAGGATGATGAGAGCTCAGAGCTGGCTAACCGCTTGGATATTATATTGTATATTAATCCCGGTATTGAGTAATTTTTCAAAGGTTGAAAAATCTGACAAGTGATAAAATTAAGTTTACTAAAGCTGGCTCACGGATGGTATGGGGACACAGAACTTTGTGAGAGGTCACACAGGATTCTGCTTGTCTTTGTAATACAGAAAGCCGGATACTCCAGGGGCCTCTGGGAAACTTTGCAGGCAAGGGTAGCAGCTCTTCTCACATGTGGAACTCTGATTGACGGAGGCAGGTTAAGAGCAGCTGGTTTCTTTATGCTTGAGGTTTCCACACTCTTTACATTCAATTTACCAGGTTTCCTCAGAAGCATCATTGTGCCTGTGCTTCCTAGAGGCAGGTTAGTAGGTGCGAGAGCCCAAATCATCAGACATTTGGATGTAGTAGTAGGAGCTCTATAACACGTGTCTGTGTATATATTTGATCTAGTCTGACATGTGTAACACATATTTTTGTGTGTATGTCATGTATGCGTGTGTGTGTGTGTATATGTGTGTGTACCATGGTACACATTTACCACGTTGTCAGGTTTGGGAAGTACATTACCCTACTGAGCTATTTCTCTGGCCTTCCACCTTGCTTTTTGATGGCGAATTTCTTCACTTTCCCTTCAGTGACCTAAGGGCTGATCAGCAAGTGCTGGGAGCTGCCTGTCTCTGGGCCCTCCCAGAATTAGGGTTACAGATGTGTGTCCCCATACATGGCTTTTCCTTAGGGGACAGAGATCCGAACTCAGGCCCTCACATCTGTGCTGAGTGTACTCTACCCACTGAGCCATCTCTTTGGCCCCAACACACATCATTTTCAGGCGCTCAGAAAGGTTTCTCACCGGTGGTTCTCTTTCCAGATGCCCTGGGAGTTCGTTTGGGTTTTCTGGTGCTGATTCTAATTCTGCTGGACTTTAGAGCCTTCTGTTCAGTGGGCTTCAAGAGGGGTCACTTTCATTTTGTTTTGTACCTCTCAAGTGTGGCAGAATATTTGTTTTTTTTTTACCTAGAGTGTGACACAGTGACTTCATTGGGCATCTTCTTATTATAAACAGAACTTACTCTCATGGAAGAAAGTTTGAAAATCTTGAAAGTATCAAAGCAAAGGAGGCATCTGGAAGCCCATCCAGGAGGCACCCTGGTGTTACAGGGAGGTGCTACTGATAACATCCCATATCTCGATCGACTTTTCAAATTCCATAACCTTACTTTTTAGCATTCATTTGTGCACATCAGTGTGTATTTTGAGCACATTTCCATGTCATTAATAATTCTCCTGAGGCATGACATCCATGGCAGCACAAAGTATTTGGTTAAGTTTTCTTTGCCAATTATATTTTGATGGTCTTACAGACGTCCTAAATTCCTTTTTTGAAATTATTTATTTATGCGTGTATATATGTGTGTGAGTGAATGTCCTGTAGCACGTACATGGAGGTAAGAAGAGAACTTGTAGAAATTGATCCTTTCCTTTTACCATGTGAACCCTAGGGACTGAACTCAGATCCTCAGGCTTGCTGGCAAGTGTCTTTGCCACATGAGCCACCTTGCCAGCCCTAGGCTACTTAAATTCTTTTCTTACATAACTGTGATAGCTTTGATCTAGTAGGTAGTTGTTAATATTTGAAAGTTATTGGTATTAGAATTTTCAAGGTTTGATTTTTATTCTGTGTGTGTGAATATTTTTCCTGCATGTATTTATGTGCACTGCATGCATATATGGTGTTTGTGGAGGCCAGAGTCGGGGTGTTGGATCCCTTGGGAACTGAACCAGAGTGCTCTACAAGAGCAGAAAATGTTCTTTAGCTACAGAACCCTCTTTCTAGCCCCACTTGAAAAATTGCATTTTAGTTAATGAGAGTTGTATTGTTTCTGTTTCCTTCCTTCTTTCTCTCTCCTTCCTGGTTCACACATGCTTGGTATCATTGCTTCTCAGACCCTCTGTCTGCTCTGGAAGAGTTCACATCTTCCTAAGACCTGAACATATGCTGTTCATTAAGCCACAGGACTCTCCAGTATTTAGAATCTTATAAGTGTCGTTTGCCTGTCTCCTATAAAATCAGCCATGTTAGACTTCATTAGTGCGGGAGGAGTGTTTCTGGAAGCTGAAGTTACCCAGTGATGTTGCATCCACAGGGACCCTGGCTAGGATAAGCAGAAGGCTGGGGAGGTGCAGAGTTCTCTGTGTCAGCCATAGCCAGGATGGCACATGGTTAGTCTTCCAGAACCCTAAAAGAAATATTAAAATTGCGATTTTGTTGTTGTTGTTGTTTTAAAGGGAGCTCTGTGGCCCCCCACTTGATGGAGTCTAACTGCCTTCCTCCTACAGAGCAGTAAGTGGGAAGTGACTGTCACCTTCCATGGTTCTCCACGTCTGAGAGAATGTGTTGAACTGAAGGGGGCAGAGAGCAAAGGTGGGTTCTTGGTGATATCTCGAGCTGGTGAAGGAACCCTGGAAACCTCTTCCCTTTGAGTTTCTTGTGTTTTTCTTTAACAAACCCTTATCTGTTAAGCCATTTGAGGTGGATAATCTGGGACTTGCCACTTTGAGCTCTCTGAAAGGTGTGAAAAATCTCAGATCCGTGTTCTTTGTCCATTGCATCTGAGTTATGATCTGCTCAGCTGTTATTCTGCTCCCAAGACCCTCTCCAACTCTCTGAGATAAATGGACACTGTTAGGGCTACAACGCTGCCACTGAGTCTGAGTCCCACATGCATTTCCATTTATGCTAGTGAATGGCATCAGCCTCAATTCTGTTTATGGGAAAGGAGACCGAGAGTCCCACAGTACCACTGGTCTGAGCCCCTCTTCACCGGCTTCCTCTGAACACGACTATCTAAGTCAGGCCCATCTTCATAAATGGTAATTTCAGGAGCCCATTTACTCCCCATAAAAGGTGAGTGAGTGAGCCTCTAATAAATCTGAGTGTGGTGTGCATGCCATCGTTCCCTTCATTTGACCTTGGTGGAACAGGCTGATGGGGCAGTGAAAAGTACGATATGAAAAATGAGTGAGCAGAGCCGAGTGAGCGGTGATCAGTCTTGTATGTGATTAGCTGTGAAGAATTTCAGCAACATCACTGGGAGTCACTCTTTCTTTTCTCCCTTGTCTCATCCTCATCCTCATCCACTACCCCACAAGTGAACCCTGCCCAGTGTGACTACTGTGGCCCCACCCATGGTCCTCACATCCTCAAAGGGCTGTTGGGATGGTGAGGTCAGCTGAGAGAAGTTGGGGCTGTAAGGAGGACATCCTTTTCTGGGAGGCAAAATGGAGCAGCTCTGGCTGAGCTCAGCTGGAGCCTCAGAGAGTCCCATCCAGGGGCATGTCAGGAAGGCATGAGTGTGACCGAGTGACTTCAGTCGGCATTGTAAATCTGCAGTTATACCTGAGAACTCAGTGACTCGTGGTTGAGGTCTCCATCAGCTCCATTTGCAGAGTCAAGCCCTATAAAAACAGGGCAATAGAACAGTAAATCAAGCTTCCCAAGGGATCATGGGATCTTGCTGCAGAAGGCTGGGGCACATTAAATGGACACTTGCCATCTCGGGCATGGTTGTCACTGCTAGGCTGTGGAGGCCACCTCACTGGCACGTAGAATTGCTTCTGGAAGAGAAGTCCTGCTGCAGGTTGGTCTGCACTGGCTGCTTTGTTCTCCTTGTGTAGCATGGGTGGCAAGGAGAGTGAAGAGTGGTTGGAGAGGTCTCCCCTGCTCAACCCCACCAGGAGACATCGGCTCCTTCCTGCGTGTCATCACAGAACTGTCTTGTCCTGAACATCTCTCAACATGGGTTCATCTTAGGAACCATCAAGAGGTAGAGAGTTCATAGGAATCTGTGTCTGCTAACAAGTCCTCTGATTGGGCTTATGGGAGTGTGCATCATTCCTTGTTTAGGCTCCTCAGTATGTGATCTCTGACCACTGAACACTTCAGTCATTTGAGGCCAAAGGTCATCCTACCTACTGGACGTACAGTGGATGATGGCCATTTTAGGTTTGTAAGATGATTTAAATGTCCCCACTGGTGGGGACGGAGTTTCTTAGAGGAGAAATAAGTGGGTTGACAGAAGTACTTACAATGGACTTTTCCTATTGTCCACATACATGGACACATTTATTTTAAGATGATGAGGTGTGACCTGGCAAACATATTTTCACCCTTGATTGTATGTCAGTTGTCATGGTGCTACTGCTTGATAAAACACCCCAGCACCTCAGGGCGCTCAGTGAAAACATTTGTCATTAGGCACGCAGGCGTGTGGCTATGCTGGGTAGCCTCCGCTCTCCACTATGTCTTGGTGAGGTGGTCGGTTGCTCCCTTTCATATGCCGGTGTTTGGTCTTGGACTAGTGGTCTTCCTAGTTAAGTGTCTCTTACTTTCCAAGTCTGAGATTCAGAGAAATCCATCGGAAATAGTGGCTTCTGTGAGACCTATGCTCAGAATAGGGACATTGTCACCACCCTTAGACCATCTATCACCAGCCTGTTGCAGTTTCTTGCTTGAGACAAAGATAGATAGATAGTCAAGTAGTCGGAACTGTAAGACCACAACCTCACAGGACCTGTGTGTGTAGTTACCACATCATTGGTTAAGCACCTGTTCGGTTTTGATTCCCAGTGGCAATCAGACTGTTCAGCCTTTTCAGAATGTAGAATGGTGAGAATGAATTAGTAAGGTCTGACTAGATTAGGTCATCAGTAAAACTGTAAGAAAAAAAATCAAAAGTAGAAATTGGCAATAGAATATATGTGAGTTGCTGAGGATTCTCCACCTTGATGTATTCTTTATCATTGTAGTAATAGCTTCTGTCATGTTTATGAATGGGGAGGATTCGTATCATAGTCAGCCATTTACTCCCATTCCAGGTCTTAGTTGTTAATTTTGGTTACGCAACTGACTTGAACTTGTAGAACGAAGCGGAGCAGGTTAACAAGTCGTCATCACGGAGCGCCCTAGGAGAGCAAACAGAGAAGTGAGTTCAGGTACATTTTCATTTGGCGTTCATTTCCCCAAAGATCTAGGCCTAGAGCAAACATTCTAAGATTGACAGTTGGGTAATAGATGCAGAACATGTCCGAACACTTAAGCTGTTCTTCAATTAACACCCAGCCCTGTAATGCCATCTGGACCCCCGAGTCGACGAAGGATGTGGGGAAGTTGGCAAGAGTCCAGGAAAATGGAAGGCACAACAATACGAGGAATAAGATGTCTGAGAAGCTGTGTGTAGTCAGCACCGTCTGCCCACAGAAGGGAAGGTAGACGACTACAGTGGAGGTGCTCTGGGGTGGTCCAGCATGAGGAGGCAACTGCTCTTCCTTTAGCCACAGTGAGAGGAGAAGGCCTTGGGTTTCTAAGTGTGTCTAAATGGAGTCAGTCCCAAGAGAGGAGGTCCTTCCTTGCTCTAGCCTGCTGCAGTGATCCATGCCAGACTGTAGACCACTGCTCCAGGGTGTACTTAATTTTTAACTTGGGAAACAGGAAAAGGGCCCTTTTGAAGTGGTCATGCATTGCTCTCCTTGGGGACAGGGAGATGAAACCTTGATGAAAAATCTGTTTCTAGATGTTTAAGGGCAAAAGTCAGGCTGCGTGTAGCATGGTGGGATTCCCAGCTGGAGAAATGAGTGTGCCTCTCCATGCTTATTCTGGGATGGCCGTATTCATACAAACTGACAGCCACAGGTTCTGTCCGAGCACTGGGAAGAATCTTCTGGAATGGTGGCTTCCCTGGGAAATGGAAGAGCCCTTTCTCCAGTGAGTTTATAACTGGCTATAGTAGAAGATTATAGAAAGCACTAGGAGGGGGTTCTTTTACTTGCAGGTTCCAGTGGTGGGTGTTTTAAGCCAAGAGCTCCTGTATTAAAGGCCCAAAGTACACAGTGTACCCCAAATAGACACTGCCAGCAGCATCTCCTTTCCATACTTAAAATTCAAGACTTAACCACCAAAATGACAAATACCTCCTCTTGTTTTCTACTTAACCCTGAATTACCATACATCACACTCTAAAATTGTTTCTCTAAATTTGCGGTAATATAGATTATTGAGTGTGTGACTTATCATATAATCCAAAATTTAAAAAGTCTGCAATACTACAAACCACAGGAAAATGAGAAAATTACCCACGTGGGAAAGAAAGGAAAACAAGCCACATGTAATGCGGCAGGCAGGCAGGGGAGGCCTTGCAGGGTTGGGAGAGTGGCGAGGAGAGACCTGGGATCCTGCGTCCCTACCCCTAGCTGCATGGCCTTACAGGAGTCACTCTGTGGAACACCTTCATGTTTCTATTCAGGGTAAAAGGCTTAGATCAGGCATCTAAGAACCCCTCTTCTCTCCTAAAGCCCCCTGGTCTGTTTGTATTGAGACTGTGGGGAAGCGCTTTGTTTTCTCCTGCCTCTGTGAGTGAAAATTCTCTCCAACTGTACCTCTGGTCAAGCTTCAGCAGATGGTCTGCAGGTGAGTTACTAAACATGTGTTGACCTCTGCATTCAGAGTTGGGAATGTCAGCACCAGGACCACTCGCCCACTCTTTCCTTTACAGCCTGGCTTTGCTCATTAACTCGGCCATCTCTTCCTATTGATCTGGAACCATGGCACAGAATATCTCTCATTACAGCCAGAGGTCAGAGATGGCTGTGCAGACTCTTTCCTCTCCTCGACCTAGGGCACATGGGGCTCTGACGATGCAGGAGGTGGGGATATGGGTGGGATACCTGCCCAGAAGGGTAGCTAGGTTGCAGCACGGGCACATGGGCCTGAGAAACTATGGAGGAGGGCCTCATCTTGGATCTCTAACATATGCTTTTAGTCACTAAAGTGATGTTGTAACTGCAGTCTCAGGAGGTGAATGTAGAGAACACCGTGGAAGTGATTCAGGGCATTTGACTCTACGCAAAATACAGATGTGAAAGGCAGTTATCTTTCAAATAACCAGTTTATGTTGACTGCGATCTGACAGCATTTGTCGTTCACGATGGGTGACATTAACTTCCAAACCGGGTGGCTTTAAAGCCAGTGGAGACCTGAGAATTGCCCCCTGTGCCCTGGCTAGCTCTCTCTCTGAGAACCTTTGAAGTTGGAGCAGAATGTGTGAGGCTGCAGAGTGGTTTTTCTGTCTAATGACTTG
>CABHPQ010141947.1:0-41234 GCA_902168405.1 Peromyscus aztecus | reverse complement strand
GGGGGAGTATCTGAGAACACCACGCACAGATAAGGTAAGCTTGACAAAACCATAGGGAATCCTCTACCTCCCAAGCCTGGGATGCTTTGGTCTTCTGGTCACATTAAGTACTCACTGGGGGAAGCTCACCAGCATCAAAGATGCTGGATTTCATGGAACAAGGCAGTTAGATTGTCAATTGTCAAGTTATTATACTCCCTAAACCCAGAAATCTGAGAGAATAATTCTCATGACTGACAGGCTTGAAGTCCTCTGCACTCTACATGCCATTCCATTCAGACATTAAAAATGCCTGTCCAGACTCCACCAGTGAACAACCATTTCTATGTGGTTAACAATGTGGACTAAAGAGTATTCTCATTTTGCTCAAATGCAAATATTGTTCTATGTTCTGTAAGAATTAAACACTGTATGACTAAAGATTTCTAAAAATGACTAAAGAAATCTAGCTATGTAGAAAATACCTGTCCTACAAATTAATTATTTATCCCTTGTCAGAAGAATAAGTTGTCCAAATAGAAAACGTAAACACAGGACAGTGGTGACCTTACTAGGGGGATTCCAAACTATGGAGCTATGGGTGATGGTGCTGGTTGGTTTTTGTCAACTTGACATAAACCTAGACATATCTGTGAAGAGGGAATCTTGATTGAGTAAAGTCTTCTGTAAGACTGGCCTTTACATAAGTCTGTGGAGCATTTCCTTCATTCATTATTGATGCGGGAGGTGCCACCCTTGGGTCTGGGTTGTATGAGAAAGCAGGCTGAGCATGCAAAGGGTAGAGTCAGTACGAAGCATTCCTTTCTGCTCTCTAGTTCAGGTTCTTCCTGACTTGCTTGAGTCCCTGCCCTGACTTTCCTCAATGGTAGAGGGTTGTCAGGATTTGTGTGATGAAATAAACCCTCTGCTCTCCATGTTGCTTTTGGTCATGGTGTTTTACCACAGGAATAGAAAGTGAACTAGAACTATGGTAAAATTCAACTTGCTGACTATAAAGTGGATGGATATAAGGGTGCCAGGTGTTTGTCACCAAGAGCTCTGCAAATATGCTTAACCTTTCCCCTTTTAAGCTGCTTTCTTTCTTCTGAATGCAGAACCAAAATTGCTGGGTGGTTTTTTGAGGGTGGTCTTGTTTGGCATTTATGTTTTTATTCTGTGGTGGTGTTTTGTTTTAAAACAGTCTTGCAGTATAGATCAGGCTGGTCTCAAACCTGTGGTCCTCCTTGAAATGGCTGGGTTTAAAAACTGTGGGCTAGCCAACAAGCCATGTAAAAATGGAGAACATGAGAAATAAGAATGCATGAATGTAAAATTTGCCAAAATTAAATAAAAAAGAACTAATTTAATCTGGCATACAAGTTAAATATTTGTATCTCCGTTAAATGCTTAACTCAGTGATTGATAGCAGGTGTCCAATTCATATATGAAGAATAAATTATGACACACATATTGAATCACTGAGTTTTGTGGTAGTTAGTAATATATGGAAATAGTTCCTTTAAATGACTGTAATTAGCATGTCTGTGGTCAGGTGAGGAAGGAGTAAATTATCCAGAGCAGAAAGCTGCAACAGGACTCTCTTGAAGTCCCCTGAATCCTGACTCAACCCGAAAAATATGAGAGCAAAACGGGTCACAAACCATGGAATGGGCCCAACAAACTTTAAGGACAGAGCTATATGGTAAAAGAGAAGAGGTTGCGTTTTTTTTCATCTTACCCTCCCCCCTTTATCAGGCCAGTATCGTGAAAAACTTTGTCAGAGGGAGCTGAAATACATGGCCCATGCCCTTCAAACAGCGTCACTGCACTTCAAAATTGACCAGTATCTTCTGATACTGACAAAATTGAAGTTCTATTTATTCATGCATTTATTGCCCCTGATCAAACCCAAAGCTAAGGAAACACAAATTAATGAAATTAATTTGGTGTCTCTGACACTAAAGAGGGAGACAAATGGATCAACAAGCAATTATAGTACAACGATAAGCTCTATTAAAAAGGTTATGCACAAAGGGCCTCCAGAACAAAGACAAGGAAGTGGAAATAGCTACAGGGTAAGTACTGGGATTGCAACAGGTTGTCATCTGAACTGAGCCAAGTGGCACAGAGAACAGAAGCAAATTTGATCCAGACGGAAAAGTGAGAAACAGCCAATGCAAAGGCACAGAGAGGTTGGGTTGTAGGAAGAAAAGAAAATGAATTTCAAAGATAAAATCCTTAGCATATGGGTGGCTTTGGGGTCACCTGAAGAAGATTCTGTGTAGTTACAGGCATAGCAAAATACAAGCGTCTTTAACAATGACCAAGAGATATATTGCATGGGTGTGAGGGAATAGGTTCTAAAGAATATCAAATAAAATATAAAGATTTTTCTTCACCTTTTCACATGAACTCTTCTTGGGAATCTTTACAAAAAATGAGTGAGTGTATGTGTGCGTGTGTTGTGTTGTGTTGGTGTGTGTTGGTGTGTATTGTTATGTTGATGTTGGAGGTATGCAGGTACAGGTACACTCATCTCTCTCTCTCTCTCTCTCTCTCTCTCTCTCTCTCTCTCTCTCTGTGTGTGTGTGTGTGTGTGTGTGTGTGTGTGTGTGTGTGTGTGCGGTGTTGTGGAGTCTGTGCATGTGCAGTATACTCATTTCTCTGGGTGTGCTCCTGTAAGGTAGAGAAGGATGTCAGGTGTCCTACTCCATCACTGTCTACCTCCTACCTCCGATTCCTTTGACAAAGGGTCTCTTGATAAACATAGAGCTATATCAGCAGCCAGGAGTTCTATTTCCATCCCCCACAGCATTGGGTTACAGGGTCGTGTCAACACCTGGATTCTACATGAGTGCTGAGATGTGAACTCAGGTCCCCACGTTTACTCACTAAGTGGTTTTTATGCCCTGGATCATCTCCCTAGTCCCATTGGTGAGCTTTATGGTAAAACTTTGCTTAGGACTTAAATTTATCAAGCCTTGTCCAAACATTTACTTACAGGATAGAGACCCACAAAGCAAAGGATGTCATAGAGCACTAAGCTGGCTCCATGAAGGAGTGATTGTGGGAGCACCTGAAGGAAGAGGTGACTCACAACTATCTATATTGCAATAACATTTGACATGAAAGAATCTGAGAGGAGAAACTAGTGGTCCAGGAAATCATTCACCATATGTAAAACCAATTCAGGGGTGGTGTCCTGGCTTCTCCCATGCATGTACATATGCACAAATCACTGACTGGAGATCATAAGCCAGTTCAAGAGCTGAGATTTATCAATCATCATTGTATTGGGAAGCCCAGCTTTCCAACTCCACAAGCCTGTGGAACTGAAGGAAGAACAATCTTGTGGCTCACAACACCTTGTCCCACAACTATCAAGCTTAGAAAGGTCACTTATTTCTCCATTTAGAGCTCACAGTCTATCTAGTTCCAACACAATTTATACATTGAGTAATTAAATATTTTTTAGCAATTTACCTAAATTATATATAGAGTCTCTTAGTAGGAACTACTCGCAACCATAGTTGCACTGAAAGTCAAGAACTCTGGTGGTGATGGGTGGGGAGTAAAATGCTAGAAAGAATGATATCGGCTGGGGATGTTTTTCTGGGGAGAAAACAAAGAGGAATTTGAAATAAAGAATTTTGCTATTTAAGTGGGGAAAAAAGACCTCGGTATGGAATTCAAATAACAAAGTTTGTCAGTGTCAAAGTCTAGCCATGGATGAAATCAGGCACGCTGAAAGTTAAATAAGGATGTTGCAAAAGGAGAGCTAAAGAGGAGCAATCTTAAAGACAGTGACAGTACCAACAGCTATAGTTCAGTCACCACGGCCCATGATCAACAGCATGCCTAGGGCTTTGTGGAAAGTTCTCCCTCAATCTTCTCTTTTTTTAAGTACTAAGAAAAATATTGTAATGTTGCATATCTGGTACCCAAAGTTTACAATAACACTTTGTTATATTAGTTTCAGACTTTTCTTTAAAAAATATAAGCCAGATGTGTTGGCTCATTCTGTAATCCCAGCACTTAGAAGGTTGAGGCAGGAGGATTGTCATGAGTTCAAGAATAGCCTAGGCTGTATCATGAGTTCCAGGTGCTGTCAAAAAATTTGGAGATGATAACTTACATTTTCCAAATTCTAGTTCTCTCTTTCTCCTCAGAGATAGTGACTCATGCCATGATTGTGGCACATTTCCAGTCTTGTTTTTCTTTATTTCATTGTTATTTGACACGTAATATCATTAGGTATTATGGATGTGGTTAGATGATTCAATGCACATACACAATGTGTAATGAGCTACTTAGTAAAATCAGTATGTCCATCACCTAAAACATACTTATAGCATCAACTTAATATTTAATTTAAATATGATTTTATTATTTTAGTTTAGTTCAATTTCCAGAAATCTTCTCAACTCAAAGGTATGAATTAAAATTGATCATTACTGATTAATTTATTGCATTGGACATAGCAGCTTTGAAGACTCTATTAAGTTTATTTCTTATATGTTTTCTTTTTCCCCATTAAAAGGGAAAAGAAGGATTTTTTTCACTTACTCAATTTTTCTACTGACCACATTAACAGTGATGCTTAAAAGTATTTTTTGAGTAATGCAATTTCAGCTACTCTAACTTCCTTAATATCCTATTTTATGGTGACTCAGAATCCATCAACTTTAGTACTATGGTATTTAAATAATTCCTAATTTTTTAATATTGTAAGTAATTTTGTGAGAAATGTTTATATACCCTAGCAAAATTCCTTTGGAGCCACTTACCTAGGGTTACTTACTCAATGGATTTGTATATTAATACTTCAAATTGTACTTGATAGTACCAAATTGTCCTAGTACTTACCACTGCTCACTCTAGCCTGCTTTCCCACAGACTCATTGATACTTAACATAGCTAGAGTTTCTTTTTCCAAATAGAGAAAAATAAAGATACCATCTCTATGCTTTATTAATGTATACTTTCTGATCACCCACTGCTGGACTAAGCAGTCTTTATGCATGGTCTGGCTCTCTAAGTATCCTTTTCTTTGTATAGGCTCCTTATGTCTTTTTTCCTGGTAATTTATTGGCATCATCTTTATATATGCCAGTATCTTCTGACAAAATGTGCTCTAGTTTACATTTGTGATTGATCTTTAATCATTTAGAGAATTTCTAACCTCATATAGTTTAATATAATAGTATTTCCTTATCCTAATGTCATAAAGATCTATCTATCTATATCTATCTATCTATCTATCTATCTATCTATCATCTATCTATCATTTATCAGCTGTCTATTATCTATCTATCATCTATCATCCATCTCTATATAATCTTTCATCTATCTATTTATTACCTATTATCTATCTATCTTTCTAACATTTTTATTTATAAAGATACAGTTGCCTTTTCCACATTTAGTCCCTAATGCATCTTAAATTTATTTCTATAAACATAGTAAAGTTGTGAGTTAATTTTGTTTTTAAATAAACATAATTAATGATCAATAATTTTCAATTCAACCCCATTTTCCAAGTTCTATAGGTGAGTAACCTCTCAAGCCAGCTATTCTGTTCCACTTGATCTGTTTGTTTATCTCCAAGCTAATGTCGATCACCAAACTGCTGTCATTAATTTAAGCCTTTTTAAAAAAAAAATTGTATATGGGCAATTGTTTGTTTTCTGCTTTCTTAATCATTCTGGAATTTTCAATTCTTATGATTTGGTTTCCATATGAACTTCAAATCATGTCAACCCTTTCATCTATGTGTCATAACTAGTCATCATTCAAATAAAATTCCATTGAGTTTATAAACTGACTGAAAAACTACACAATTTTGCAATATTGAAACACTGAATACATGTATTTAAATAGGCACATTATCTCACTATTTAGGACTTCTCAGTCTCTCTTATGTTTTTTATTTAATGTAATGGCTGTAATATAGTTTTCTCACACTTATTCCTGGTACTATATACATTTTACTCTACATTAAGGAAAATATTTTCTTCTACTATATTTTAATGGTCTAGTTCTAATAAAAAAGAGGGAGAAGTAGTGCCTCCATTTCTCAGTTCATCTAGTCCAGCCCCTGCGGAAAAACCCTAATTGTACAAACTCTCATTTTCTCAATTTTCAAATAACACCAGCAGCACCTCATAAAGCAGTTGTGGGAGTAAATAAGCTAATATATGCAAAGTTCCTGGCTCATATTAATCAAATGTAAATATTAGCTTTTATTATAAGAATGATATTAATTTGCATAATTGACTTTCTATCTAAGAACCTTATAAACTCTCTTGTTAGTTCAAACAGTTTATGGATTATTTTGGATTTTCCTTTTAATAATGACACACTATACAAATAAGAAAAAAATTAGCTCCTTCCTACTTTGTTATACTCATATTTCTTTTTTACCCTATTAGATTTCTATAACCTTATCATAAATGAGCTAGCAACATTCTTAAATCGATCTCTTTTAAAAGCACATACAAAATTTCATCTCTATTTGTGTTTCTGTGGTTTTGGATAAATATCCCTTATCAGGTTAACTCAGGCCCATTGCATTTCTAGTTTGTTATGAGTATTCTTTTCACAGATGAGTCATGATGAGTGCTGCATCTTCCTTAATTTAATCCCTTCGTTGCAGTCTACACTGAACAGTATTTAAGCAACAATACACATTGGACCAGGGGTCAGCAAGCTACAACCTGCATCACCTATTTGTGTTTACACAAGTAAATAAAAACCAACAAAAGGAGGATAGGAAGGAGAAGGAGAATGGGGAAATTGTTGGGACGCAGTGACTACCACCACTGGATTATGTTTTTTCAATGGCTGATTTCAAGCTATGAGATCAGTTAAATAGCTGACCCAGAGACAACACAGACCACAAATCTAAAAAATTCATCATCTCCTTCTCATTATAGAAAAAAAAATCCACCCTGATATTCAAAAACTTAATAAATTCTTGCATCGGAGAAGTACTCAAACTATTTAGTTTTGAGTTTTCTTAATTTATTTTCAAGCTTCCCTGATTTCTGTTCCTTCTATTTCCTCTCTATTTATGGTTCTCTCTTTCCCTTTTCCTTTTGTCTCTCCTTTCCTGTCTTCTTTTTTTACTTTTTCTCATTATCTTTTTCTTTCTTACCCACTCTAAAGTGCTAAAAATACACAATCATGATCTACTCCTCTGATTACATAACAAAGTTGGCCAGAACGTCTCACTGTCTATCTAGTCTGTACCACATGTTTCACTAGGTTACTTCATTCAAACTCATCCTCTCAGAAAACTCAACACCATTTGCTAGATACCACTGTAGGTCCTTGAAATGAATCAAGTGATACTTCTTGCCCTTGGGAAGCTTACATTCAAGTTGGAGGAAACAAACAATTAAAATAAAAATACCAGGGAGTTCATGTGATAGTTCAGATGGAAAAGGCCCTTACTACCAAGCCTGAAAATTTGAGTTTGATCCCCAGGACCATAATAGTGGAAGAAAAGAGACAGTTCTGAAAGCTGGATTCTGACCCTAGCATTTGCACAATGGCATGTTCATTTTCATTCCTCCCTCCCCAGGTAAATAAATGTAATAAAGATCAAATTGTAAGCATTCCCTCAGTACTGCTGTGGCCTCAATGACCTTATGGCTTCTTCAGACTGTTTCCTACAACACATGGAGTCGTTCTGTGAAAATCCATCCTATCTCACTGCTCCAAATCCTTTCATAACTCTTGCTCAGTGGAGAGCCCACCAGGGTTTCTAGCCCCAGTGGCCTCCAGAGCTCAGCTATTCTTTCTGTTTCATGTCTCCCAGCCACTGAACCTCCTTGCTGCCCCCTGCACATAACAGAAGTCCTCTTCCTATGGGTCTTCTGCTCATCGTCATCTTCTTCAAGTCTTTTTGCAGTTGGTACCTGTTCAGTGGGGTCTACCAAGTTCCTTTGCAAATTTGTCCTCCGTGGTGATATTTTATTTGTGCTGAAATGTGGTGATATTTTATTTGTGCTTTAATAAAGTTTGCCTGGAGATCAGAGGAAATAGCAAGTCATTTTAAGTAAACAAGAAGTCAGGTAGCACAAGTCCTTAATCCTATCACTTAGCAGGCAGGATCTCTGTGTGTTCAAGGCCACACTAGAGAACAGAGCCAAGCATGGTGACACATACCTTTAATCCCAGTATCAACCATAGAGACCTGGAGGTCTGTACAGACAGACAGTGACAAGGAAGTGAGATAGCTAGGCTAAGACAGTCAATAAGAGGGCAGAACAGCAAGGCAACAAAGGCAAGGGTAGACAGGAAGTAACTCGCATTAGGAAGCTGCAGAGTTGGTGAGGTAAGGTTGGCTGGTGGCTTTCCCTATTTCCCTGATCTAAGGCTTTCACCCCTATATTTGGTTCCATGTTTTTTATTTAATAAGACTATTTAGAAATTCATCTACAGTCCTCTGCCTCTCTTCTCCCTCTTCTCAAGTAACCAGACTTATACCCAGGGCTTTGTACAAGAGCAAGTCAGAAGTTTAGAAATGAGAAGAAAGACACTGAGATATGGTGTGCACAGAGCAGGTCAAGGCAATTACCATGCAAAGTTATGCTGGAGGCAGGTAAGAGATGTGGATTTAACACTAAAAGCAAAGAGATGCCACTTCAGGGGGGATTTTGGTAGTGGTAACGTAGAGCTCACTCTTTAAAGATTTGTCTGCCACCATGAGAAAGTGACTTAGAAGGGAAGGAGAATGGAGAGGTGAGGTGATGTGTAGACAGAGGTCGAGGAAAGAGTGGGTGAAGGTGAACAAATTCAAGACAGGAGTGTGTCCATATGAGGGTGAATGAAACGTGGGAGCTAGGGAGGAGACCTCATTTTCTGGAAAATGTAAAAGCTTCTAGATAGGTAGTATGAGAGAGACAACTTCACCCCAGCTGTGTTTTAGGGCTGAAAGATAGAGCGAGGTCCATTTCAGCATCACTTCTTCCCACCAACAGGAATTGTTATTTGCACAATTTTATTTCCATGTGTTCTTTCCATTGCAGATAAAAGAGGGGTGCTATTTTTATAAAGGGAAAGAAATAGGTACCTTTTAAGGATGGCAGAAGGAAAGGAAAGGAATGAAGGCCGTGTTGTCCAGAGAAGTCCGAGTCCCAGGTGGGGTACAATGAAGTGGGCGGTGCCGCACACCGGTGCTTGTTTGTATAAAGAACAGAGGTTCTGAGTTCACACTGTGGAAGACTGGGCTGTCATAGCTGATGGCCTCTGGCTGACTTGCAGGGCAGCTGTAGTGCCATGGTAAGAGAAAACAAGAGACCGAGCAAAGGGCTGGGGAGTTTTGCTCTCATAACAATCTGATATTACAAGAACCAATCCATCCCTGTAAGATCCAACCACCCCTTGAAAGCAGAGTTAAACCCTTCCAGTGATAGTTTCTCCTTGACCTACTCACAAGCTAGTGCTACCTATTAAGGATACACCATCTCTCAATGCCTGTATCAGAGACCAAGTTTTCAACCCTTAAATCTGGGTTTGCATGTTTGTGTGTACACATGTGCACATGTATACATATCCAGACAATGAATCTTCCAGGGACACATTCAAGTTATATTCAAACCTAGCAGGTAGAAATTGGAGTGGACCTCAGTAGACACAGTTCACTCTAAAAAGGTGCCCACCACAGCACTCTGATGACTTTCTGATTCTGCAGAGGGTTGACATGGGTTTGGTTGTAGCATTTCCCTTTTAGCCTTTCCTTCCTTAGTGAGTGGGCACTGGACCTATTGATTACTCCATAAAGATAACGGGAAGGAAGAAAGGAAGGAAGGACTGCTTTTCTCTTTAATTGTCTTTCTAAATTTCTCCTCTGGCTTATTTACTCACAAGTGAATGCAAAATTTACTATTATAAGGAAATTGTTTCTCAGCATGGCATGATATAAATGTTATCTTTCACATGGAGCTTATAAATTCTAAGCTGTTAAAGAATTACAGTATTTAAATTTTTAAATTACTTTCTGGATTATGTGATAAATTAATTAGGATAAGACATTTTTTTTAATATTTGAATAATTATTTGAAACTGACAATGCAGCTTCTTTCCCTCCCCACTGACACACACACACACACACACACACACACACACACGCACGCGCGCGCACCCTAATGACTCTCAAAAGTGATCTCTAGACCAGTAACATTACCATCACTTATGATTTTCACTACAATATAAATACTTTGGTCTCACTTGCTATAGACACACTGAATCAGAGGATTCTGGGATAAGATTTCTAACACAGCCTCTGGGTAATTTCGTGTGTGCTGGTTTTAAGAACTGCTGCTCTGGAAACAGTGCTTCCTCACCTTCCCACACTTAACAAAAAGGCAAGATGATGGTGTTTACACAATTGGCCTATAGAAAATAACTCTGCCAAGTGCATGAAGCTGCCAGAGCCTACAAGCTATTCGCCCAGGGGCTCAGCTGCCCCCAGTCCTGCTGACCTAACCTTTTCACAGTCAAGCAGCAGAGAAACCATAGAGAGTAAAATGAAATGAATGCATATGAATATTTACCATTGGCATTATTTCTAATAGTGAAAAATTATTTGAATACCTATTACTACAGAAGATCGCATAAGCTGTGGTGTATTTGTGCACTGAAATCACACTCGGTTAAGAATGAATGCCTGATGCTACATATGTTCGACAGAGAAAAATCTCAGAAGCATAATGTTGAACAAGACAGTTAGAATGTATAACTTTTTAACGTTTGTATAATATTTATAATGCACTAAAATATAAGGTATTATTATGCCTTTATTAGTAAAATTATAAACAAAAGAATAAGGAAGAAAAGCAGTGATAAGTAGGTAGCGCTGAATGAAAAGGGAGGGGAGAAAGCATGCCAGCAGGGCTTAGTCAATTCTGATTCTTTGAAAATCAGAAAAAAAACACAACAATTGATTAAGGTGTGACCCACAGAGCAGAGATATAGATGCACAAGTTTCTTCCATTGTTTGCTATGCTCTTTCAAATTGATGAGATCCCTCATTAAAATATTGATAAGGGGAAAGCCTTAGTTGGAACCTGTCAAACTGCCTGAGCTTAAGGGCAAGTCTGGAGCTGTAGCTCTTTATTGTTATCCAGTGTTGTCTCTCTGAGCCTCACTTTCCTAACTTGCAAAACCAAGGAAGCTGAGTTCTGAGGCCTCTACAGTCCTCCATCTCTTGTACTCTCATTCTCTCTTTGATCTATTTTTGTGTTCAAACAGAAAATCCCCAGTCCCTTTTCTTACTCTGTCTATGCATGGGCTGCGCTTTGCAGGCGCTTGCTCCTTGTCCAGCTGTCCGCCCTAACAGCCCCTTGTTTACAATGGCCCAGAAAAATGAGACAGGACTAATAGCATGTCGCAAAACAGGAATGTGCTCTAAGATGTATTTTAAGGCAAAAAGAATAAAAATAAAACAAAAAACTGTTTGGCCCAAGGACAAGTGGTGTGGGATATAGAAAAGCTACTGACCTTGAATTTATAATCACCCTTATTGAAGGAGAGTCCTTTTTCTTGGCAATGCATCTCACCAAGCACATCATATTCAACACTACCGTGATGTTTCTTTATGCCTAGTTGCATCCCTCTCCCCACCCAGCATCAGAAATGATCCCACCCAACTATCTAGCTGACCATAAAGAAAGGCTTAGCTTCTCACTTTCAGAAAATGGTTGTTTTCATGTACGTTAGACCTTATCATCAAAAATTTCCTTACCAAATAGGTTGATTGTAGACCCTCTTTAAAAGTCATCCATTATCTCAGTCACATGAGGATCAGAACAAAGGATGACTAATTGGACAAATTTATTTCAAGATATTTCAAATGTACAAAAAAGTATATATATATATGTGTGTGTGTGTGTGTGTGTGTGTGTGTGTGTGTGTGTGTGTATGTATGTATATACATATCACTAATATTTATTATACTTTTCCACTAATCAGCAGACCAAGTTAAATGGTATTTTTCAAGTTGTGGTTTGTGATACTGTATCACAAGTTACAGGATTCCAGACACATTTTCGGCATTTGACTAGTGTAGTGTGTAAGAATATATGTTATTCTGAGTGGCTAGAAGTGTAAGTTTAAATAAAGCAAGGGTTGGGGTACATGGGAGAGTTTGCATGGAGGAACGGGAAAGGGGAAGATGATGTGATTATATTGTAATAATTTATTATACAGTATTAGAAAGTATTATAAAAACAAAAGTATATATAATATAAACATAAAACGTCAACAAATGTGTATTAAAGAATGAGACTAGATACAAACAGTTAAAAAGTCAGGAAATCTAGCTTTGGCTCTAAGATGGACTAAGAGGGTTTCTTAAATCATTCAGCATCTCATAGTGCAATGCTCCTATGAAGTACAAAGTGTTCCTTCCATATCTGAAATCTTTTGATTCTGTGTAATAACCAAAGAAGCCAATTGTTCTTCCCTATGGAGACATTTTGAATTTAAATTTTCAACTTTTTCTTAGAAAATGATAAACATATTAATGCATAGTATCTATCTGTTCTAGAGTCAATGCAGTGTGTGTGTTTATGTTTATTTATAGTTATTATATAAATTATGTTTTTATATTTAGCAGAAAGGGAAATGCACATTTTCTCAATTACAAAATCCCCCATATCTGTCACATGGTAAGATATAGTTAATTAATTAATAGGACTAATTAGCAAGTTCATACTAAGTCATAGACTATGCTAAGAACTTATGGATATTTCTCCTTTAATGATTTAGGGTAATTGTGAAAATTGACTATTTCCTACCTAGCATAGCATCATTGTATATTAAAACCCAGTCAGGGTCTGAGTCTATCCTGACTCACTTTCATGACAGTGTTAACACCTAAAGGCAGTACTTTGAAAATACTTCACAATACTTCTCTCATGTGGATCCCTCCAACTTCTGCCCCTTCAACATTTACCTATACTTTCACACTTCTAATGAAGTACTCCTCTGAAATGCTCTAGTATGAATTTTTATACTATTTTCTCCTAGTGATTAGAAAACTGACTCAAAGCTAAAATAATGAGGGTACCAAATGAGGAAGAACTCAGTAGAATCTATCCAGAACTAATTCTTCTTTAGATAATACAACAAACTTTTATTACCTGTGGATTATTGATACTGTGATTCATCTATGCATCTATTTTATCGTCACTAAACTTCTTTACACAGCATGTCATGTATGTGAACTTCATAGCTTCCTGAGAGAGGCTGTCTGCATAGTCAAGAAATGAAGTTAGTAACTTGCTTTGGAGTATAGCAAAACATGTAACAAGGCTTTTCACGTGTGAATGGAAAAAAATGGAAGAATCGTTACAGGAGGGTAGGATAACCAGTAACTAGTTGACTGCTCTGAAAAAAAGGCTAGTAATGAAGAAAAGAATCTTGACCTGCACAAAGAATTATGCCATGGTATTTTACCCCTGGTCTTGTGTTCCTAAATACTTTCAGTGCCTGAGTCAGCAAGGTCTTAGAAAGAAAGATGACAAGAAGCTGAGAAGTATAATAAATATGTTACATAAACCAAAATAGATGTGACAGAGTGAAGAGTTGGATCAAGCTGAACAAATCGAAATTTAACAGAGATAATTTTAGGATTCAAAAAACAGACTTCTCAGGTATATAATGTTTAAAAAACATACCCATGCCTACTTTGAAAGAGACATTAAAAGTTGGGTAACACCATTTCCATTTGAATCAATGGGTCTGCCTACCATATAGGTTTGCACCCCATTTTGGTACAGTAATGGTAATAAGAAAAGTATATTGGAGAAGTGAGGCCCAGACCTGCTCTTGTCAGCATGGGCAACTGAACTCCACATTGGAGATCTTTGGAATTTGAAATTTAAAAATACAAATTGATATTAAATCTTAAAAAAAAACATACTAGATATTCAATTTTTCATACTAGAATGGTACAAAGAAATCAAAGTTTATAATGTCAAGTAAAGAGACATTTGAAAAGGAATGTTTAATCTGAAAGAAAGAAAATGGAATGAGAACACAAGAGTAATCTTCAAATATCTTTACCTGTCCAGAGAATAAAAACAGTCTTATTCTGAAGGACTTAAGGAAGTAAATGACACAGATAGAAATGTATGCCAAGAGCATATGAAAATGAGTTTCTCCATATTGGTTACAGAAAAAAATCCACACAGTTGCTAGGATGCTACTTGAGAGAATCAGGCAGGCATCAGTAGGACTTTGCTTGAATGAATGTTGAGTTCCTTTTCCAGCACAAAGGAAAAAGACCTATCCATATTATTCCAACCAATAGTTTGAAGTTCAATCTGCTGTCCATCCATAAAACACCTGTCATTCTTCTCGATGTAAAATGAATCAAATTCTAATTAGTTCAGATTTCACCATTTAATTTTTTAATTATTTGGAATTTTAAAATATAAGAAAATAGAATTGAAGTCTACTTTCTCTCAGGAAAAAAAACTTTGCAAAGTAAATTATGAATGTAAACAAGATTGCTAGGAAAAAAAGCTTGCCTTTATATTTCCAGTCAAGAAAACGCATCATTAAAAATAATTAGGTTATGGTTTCTATATGAACAAATGCTCTCACTCTCCTAAGTCCTCTACTAAGACTAACATTTTTAAGATCTTAACAACACCACTTATTCTAAATACTCCATAAACTCAAAGATAATTAAAGTGTTTTAAAGAGCTTTCATTTGAACCCAGCATCACCAAACTTTAAATCAAGTTTCATTAATTCAAGTAATTTAAGGAATTATTTTAGATTTGCTGCCTTGGGTTTTCTTGAGTATGGATATGCAAGAAATGACCATATATCACAACCAGCAAGAAAAAAAACTGATTATCAACTAGAGAGAGATGAAAGTCTTATAAATCAGCTTTCTGAAACTTACCTTATAGGTAAGCTAGAGCAAATGGGAGCTGGTCTTCAGTTCGAAAACTCTGAGTTAGCACACAGAATTAAGTGTATCCAGATGTGTGATTGGCAGAGCTGGTTGGGGGAGTGGGGTGTACAACCTGTGCAGCTGCATGGGCTCTGTGTGTAGAAGCTACATGTACTCGGCTTAATGCGCTTCTGTCTGTGCCTTAAAAACTACAATGATTTTGAACTTCAGACCCTGTGCTGTGGGATGGTCTGTATGTCAAATGTTCTGATTGGTCAATAAATAAAACACTGATTGGCCAGTGGCCAGGCAGGAAGTATAGGCGGGACTAACAAAGAGGAGAATTAAGAGAACAGGAAGCTGAGTGAGGGAGACACTGCCAGCCGCCACCATGACAGGCAGCATGTGAAGATGCCAGTAAGCCACGAGCCACGTGGCAAGGTATAGATTTATAGAAATGGATTAATTTAAGATGTAAGAACTAGATAGCTAGAAACCTGAGCCATTAGGCCAAACAGTTTAAACAATATAAGTCTCTGTGTTTACTTGGTTGGGTCTGAGCAGCTGTGGGACTTGGCGAGTGACAGAGATTTGTCCTGACTGTGGGTCAGGCAGGAAAACTCTAGCTACAACCCTGAGCATGATTTAGGTGGTTCCTGAAGACAGACAAGTAGTCACTACGGTACAGAAAGACAAGCTCATAAGATAGAGAAGCACTGAGAGCATCTAAAAATAGTTATATTTATTAATGAGTGACGATATCCTGTAATCAAGATACAGCCTATTAGTTAAAGAGATAAAGAATTACTTCACTTGTTTAATCTATAAACCAAAGCAAATTCACAAATTTGCTAATTGTTTTTCTATGCTGCAGATGTGAGCTGCCAGCAGCCAGTGGCGCTTCAGTATTCAAAAGTAATCAGCCACCATTTCAAACTCCATCAAAAAGTCATGTATCGCTTTCAGAAGGTATGAAATTTACTGGAGTTATAGAAGGGATGATGAAGCATATGTGAATTTTAAGACAACAGAGCAATCTCTTCATTTCACCCCAGAAAATCAGAAGTAGCAAAGGACACTTGTCTCTTATTCTCCAGACTACAAACTGCCGAAGCAACCTGTATTGTTGAATAAGGGAACTTTGAACCTTTGCTCAAACTCTCCTCTCCCTAATGTGAATGCAAAGTTCCTCTTCTCACTTACACATATACACCTCCCTTCATTTTCAGGACAAAGGAGCTAACAAGCCTAGAAATGTCATAAATAGAATCTTTTGTGTATGTCACTGTCTTCGTTTCAGCATCTGCTTTGTTCTGAAAACAAATCTAAAGCTGAAGCAGTCATGAAAAAAAAAGTAAAGATGAAATATCTAATATGAAAGCCACCTCAGTTCTAGTTTAACTACATTTTCTTCATTTGATGTCAAGTTCATAAGTAGAGCCTATGTAAGCTCTGGAGAAAATACTGAATATTACTCTAAATTTACATAACATTTGTTCTAAATAGCAAATTACATTTACATCTAATAATTTGCCATTGCAATATCCCTATGGAAGTCAAGGGAAAATGCATTATCTTCATTTTCAAAATAGTAAAACCAAGATATAAAATAGAGCCAGGATCACAACACATAAACACATACGGAAACTATAATCACAAATCATTTCTCCTTTTTAGCATTTTCATATTATTAGACTCTTAGTGCAAGATTATTATCATTACTATTGTTATGAAATATGTGCACATAAAATTATTAGTTACAAAGTAATTTCAATTATAAATCATTTTACATGGAGCTCTATAAGGCACTAAATAATTTTAACAAATATGTAAATTAAGAATAGATTATATTTTCTAATATAATCACAATCTCATTGTGAAGTTATATTTAAATTTAGCACCAGCCTGTATTCTACAGAAAATAATGCATACAGTGACCTCCTGTGAGAGTAGCAGTCTAGTAAATGAATTATATTTTGATTTCTAAACCTGACTTGTGAAAATAGAGATTGTAATTTCTTAGGAGTGATTTACAAACATGCAAAGAAACATTTTTCCAACCTGTATCTTACAGTTCAGGTGCCATACTACCTCAGATCTAGAGTCAGCCTTAATTCAACATTAGTTGCTCAGTTTAAAAATCTCGTGGAATCACCTCTTTAATTGGCGATGTGATGTCTTACGTCATGATGTTGCGTCACCACGTGATGACGCTGTGCCATCACAACACATCATCGCATATTGACACAATGTCATGGCATAATGTCATCAAATTAATTGCGTCAGCACTCCCACAGCCTGGCCCCAGGGAAGGGCAGGAGCAATGGACAGTTTTTCTTTGCTCTTGTCAAGAGTCTTGGTTGATAGAAGAAAACAGCAACTGGAGAAATAATTTCCTGGCCTCCTAGAACTTCTTTGATCTCCAATTATAAGTGTGTGAAAGTGACAAGGGAGAGTTCAAGGGTTGGTTGTCATGGGGATAGCATTCATGGATTGCTACTTGCTTTGCCCCATAACTAATAACACTTGAACCTGATTTTAAAGCTAAACATTTACAAATGCCCACTCTTCTTTTGCCCCCTCCCCTCCCCCAAGGCTTATAATCGTGCTGGGCTGGTGTGAAAAGAAAATTAATTTGTTGACTCTTCATTTCTTGTTCTTCTCATCCACTTTCTCTGAATCCTTTGCCCTAGCATTCCTCTGGACAGTGTACTGAAAACTCAAGGGTAAGAGAGTAAGAAATAGGTGTTGCAAAATGGTTTTGACTAGAAACAGTTATGTTAGGTATGAGAGGTGTGGAAATATGCAAGAGAAAGCCTCTCACCATCACTGTCTGGGTGGCAAGCAGCCTCTCCAAGTTCACACCCACTGTCAACCTAGGTGGTCAAATGAGACATTTACCCCAAAGGTTATCTGACTTTACTTTTGAATTATTCCAAAGAGATGGAGTTCTCAGCTAATGAAACAAAGGGAGCAGTTTATGCATACTCTCAATGAGTGACCTTTTTTTCATGAATACAGTTGCTAGATGCCAGGCTCTGTTCTGGTTCAAAGGCTCATGTCAGGCAGTTGAAGCAGAGTCACCTTGCAAAGCTCATGTAGCAGTAAAGGAGACATGTGAACAGATTTAAAGACAATCTGCTAAGGGCTCTAATGACGGTGAGACATGCTGATTCTGGCGAGTCAGCAAAGGAAAGGATGGTACAGAAGAGCCAAGAGGATCCTCAGAAGAGGTAACATCTTTCATTGTCTTGTTCTTTCTTGAAAATTAACATAAAAGGATAAGGGAATCTAAATTCAGATGTTATAAAAACTAGACAGAAAAAAGACACCAACGTATTAGATTAAATTTATTGTTTGTAGATATTTTCTCAAGAAGGATCTGTTAAAACCAGTGCAGTTGGAGGGATACTGACTCACACGTCCATAATCCTTCATCATAATTACAGTGTCCTGATGATTCTTAAACTACTCCATCATTTAGCACAGTTGTATTTCAGCAGACTATTCTATCCACAGAGTTAAACACACCCTTTCACTCTTTATAACCAAATACACAATAAAAATCAAAGCCTTTTGTGAAAGCAGTTGAGTAGTCACAAATGTATTGGCAACTTCTTTTCTGGTAAGCATATAAAAATGGATTAGAAAAGTCCTTGCTGATGTTTTGCCTCTTTGAAATGAGCATTGATGAGTATTTGTACTTTAATATATTAGTAGACCACCTCCACCCAGTCAAGGGTAAGTATAACAGAGTCTGATGTTTGATCCCACACGAAAACCACTGGTAGATAGTTTCTTCTCCTATCATAATCCCCAACAGATGTTTCAAACCTAGAAGAAGCAATGAGAGAGTGAAAACCCCAGGGGATTTCAACTTCTAGGGACTTGGCTTCATCTTTTTGAGAGTTTCCTCATGTTTAGAAAGAAGTTTCCAAACAATGTTCAAAGATGCCTTTCTAAGCCTGGTATATATACCTTTTTGGAATTCAAGTGATCAATTATTTAGTTAAAATGAGATAAAAACTTTAATGTATGGAAAAGTATATATTCATTAATACATCAATTTATGAAGTGAGTAAAAATATTATTAATACAAAATTCTCAAATAACTGACAAGAATATATAAAGATTATTCACACCAAGAGTTACAAAGACATCAATAAGCAACAATTGGTGGGAAATTCCCCAAACTAAATCTTTTTCATACAGAATATACAAAATAGGAATAATAAATACAAACAGGAAATTTAATTGAATTAGTGACATATTTTAGGAAACAGAGCATAGATGTTCTTCAACAGATGTAGAGCTACAGCTTAGCTTGGAAATGTTGTAAACGCATCTTAGGTTGATCCACGGCTTGCTTTGCCATCAAGCAGCATTACAGGACAGCATCATACCTTATGGCTAGCCAGGGAAGACACTGTAAGTCAAATCATTATAAGTGAGAGACCACCTAAACAGAAGATACAGGGACAATGATACGCAGAAGATTGGACTCCATTGGAATGCAACAGAACTTAGAGACCTTTTTAAGATTTGTTTCCTTAAAAATTACATCTTTAAAAAAATTCCAAGTCCAAAAATAGCAACAATAACAAGAATAGCAACAGCAGAGTTTCCAAGTTCTGCAGATTTATTCAGCTCTATATTAGTGTTCTCCTCTAGAATTCAGTTTGTGCAACAGACTCATGTTGCAAAATTTTCAAACTAAATTTGTGTCTTTGAGAGCAAATGATTTTGTAGCAGCATGACTGCAAATAAACTTGCCTGCTTTATGATTCTAGAGTTCCACATGCATCCACTCTTGAACAGGGACCCATTTGTTTAACTGTGTCATTATATACTAGTAATAGAGTAAGCTTAGGTGTGGGGGCTGGAAACAGTCATGTGTAAATTGTCTTTTTCCATACTCTATAACTAACTTATATACCTGAGACAAGTATAACACATACCCCCACTTACCTCTTTTCAGGAATTGAAATTTTTGTGCATACATATAATGTGCTTTGATCAAGTCCAACTCCATTACTTCCTTTCCAATTCTTCCCCTCTTCCCCCTATGACTTTTATTTCTCAATTTAACCTGGTCTCTTTTTAAACCTTTGTGCTATCTGTACGTGTACGGGTGTAAGACCATTATTGGAGTATGAGTAGCCTTTCACTGAAGAAACCTGACTCTCTCTCTCTGGGCATTCATCAATTTCCAATAGTTCCTAACTGAGAAGTTTGACTTCACGAGCCTGTCTCCCCTCTATACTGGGATTTGGCCTGGCTTCATCTTGTACAGGTCTTTTACCCGCAATCTTAGCCATTATGAGTTTGTGTGTGCAATGGTCCTGACGTGTCTGGCAAATGCTGTCACAATGAAGGTACCCACTCTGGCTCTTGCAATTTTTCTGCTCCCTCTTCTGTGATGATACCTGCTCCATGGGTGAAGGGCTGTAATATAAATGGTGGATGCAAAGCAGAGCACTCCAGCCTCTTATTTTCTGCACATTGACTAGTCATAGGTTTCTGTACTGATTGCCATTTTATGAAAAAAAGAAGCTTCTCTGATGAGGGTGGAGAGTTGAATTACTCTCTGGATTTAAAGATAAAAACTTAGGGGGAAGCTTATTATTATATCCATTTAGCAGAATAAGTTTTCATTTTTTCCCCTGAAGCCTATGACATATCCAGCCACTGGTTTTAGGCCTAGTTAACAACACCAGGCATGAGTTCCCTCTTTTGAAGCAGGCCCTAAATCCAGTCAGACGGTGGTTGGCTACTCCTACAATATGTTTGTCGCCATTGCACAGTGGGCATATTTTGCTAGGCCAGTTGTTATTATAGTTGGCAGGATTCATAGCTGGGTAAATGGTGTTTACTTTTCTCCCCTGATAGTGTACATAGCATCTTCCAAAACTATGAAATCTAGCCAAGATTTTTTCCTTCTACCTCGAGTATTTTTCAGAGGTATTTTGCCATAAACCAAAACAAGACAGCACACAGAGATTCTTTAATTTTAACTATGTTGATAATTATACTTAAATTACTGAATTCAGGGAAAGAAAAGAGTGATAGCACTCTCATTTTTAAGGCTCTACTAGTTACCAAAAATTATGCTTGGTGCTTTATATATATTATCTTACTCAGTTTAGTTACTCCTTGAAGTAAAATACAGTTGGTTTTTGTGGGAGTTTAGGGTCTCACTGTGTACCCCAGGCTGGACTTGAACTCCATATCTTCCTGTGTATGCCTCTCAGGAACTGGAATTATAGGCATATGCCAATCTAGAGCACAATTATTAAATAATACAACCTAAAAATTGTTGCTTGAATTAATCTGTTAGTCCATTATTTTTGAAATATATAGATTTATATACATATCTTAACATCTTAAACACATCTGTAAGCTGATCACCATAATTTCAAAATTAACTGAACTTATCTTTTTCATGATATTTACAGATAGGTGGGCACAAATTAAGTTACCAGCTTGATTAGTAATCTGCAGCTCTGAGGCCTCTCTAATGTAATTTTTAGTCCTAATTCTACCTTCTCCAGCATCTATCCTCCTCTAAACACACAAGTTCTTTTGTTTAGAATACCCAGGGTATATATCATACTTCTCATGTGTCCTTAAGGATGATGTTAAAGCCATACCAACTTCCTCTTCTTCATCCCCTCAAACTCAGTGTTGCAGATGCAAAAACTGAGGACCATGCTTTTCCCATCACAATAGAAATGGTCTACTTCATTTCCATACCAGAGGAATCTGCTTTTTATACAAGAGTGGGGCTCTGATAAAGCAAGGGTTCCCAAACTGAAGTTGGAGTCAGCAAGCTTCAAATTTTGAAGCAGCATCTAACTGCCTTGATTCTGGACTTTCCAAATTCCTTGTAGGAGAGTGCTCTACCCCAGGGAGTTTAGAGAGTGAGAGCTGCAAGAAAGAGCAGACTGGTGGCTGAGCAGGTGAAGCCCGGGGCAGCAGGAACACAGACCCCAGCAAATGTAAGAGAACATACATAACAAAAAGGCTACACCTCGAATAACTGGAATTGATGGAGCATGCAATAGTGGGCCTTAGCTGTTTATAGAAGGGATATTATGATGAAGTAGTATCACAAAAGACTGGGGAAGGGGTGAATGAAGGTGCAGACTGTTACAGAGTCACCATGACATGTCATGCATGAAAGATGATGCCAAGGAGACATAGTGAAAGCTAGGATCCAACTAGAGAAATTTTAAGTGGACTGAAGTCTCTCTCTCTCTCTCTCTCTCTCTCTCTCTCGTGTGTGTGTGTGTGTGTGTGTGTGTGTGTGTGTGTAAGACAAATATAACACAAAGACTTCAGACTTCGGGAAGAATGACAGGGAAGGAGTTTGTTGCAATGTAGGACTAGGAGGAGGAAGCTGACTTAATTTCAGCATAAGCAGTTTGAGAAGATGACAGTGTGCTTAAGCATGGCTATCATGACTATGATAGCCATATAGAAGTCACAGTTAGAAATGGAGACACCCATTTCTCAATAAAAGGTTCAGCATAAACACTTCCAGCAGCTACTGGAATCTGGGATCCAGGTTAACCAAGGCGATCCACTCATCCATCCATCTCACAACAAAAACTACACAATATCTTTTTCTGTGAAAGAAATGAATTTTTCTCCTTTTTCAAAAACACATCCATAAAATGGTTGAAATCAAATCTTTGATACTTTAGAAGTACAATTACATCAAAGAAGGGATGATTTCTTTAAAAGTCCAGATGGAAACTTGATGACTTTTTTTTTCACAGTGAATCTATAAATTGGTTTTTCTTAATGTTTAGTGGTAGCAAAGTCATCTCATTGAAGGTACCTTGTGTCACTTACCAGCTTTCTCCCTAGAGCCCCAGGAATATCTGATGAAGATTTCAATCAGACCAATCATTTACTGGACACATAACCATGAATAATTTAGCAGGACAATAGATCTATTACTTAATATAGTGCTAACCTTTTATAATGCCTGTACCTGGAGAGAGAACTAATATCTGTGTCACACAACAACTTTTCTCAGCATTGGGTTTTGGAGAGAACACTGTGACTCATAGAATACCTAAGCACATGCAATTATAAACCACAGTATGGGAAAACAGTTAACCTTTGTGTAGCATTTAAGAGTTTGCAAAGCACTTTCTCAGACATTATCTCATCTGATGCTCAGCTCAACCCTGAGACTGAGGCTTTATTTCACACCTGAGAACAAGAGAGGAGTTTAAGTGATTTGCCTAAAGATTCCTACCTATAAAGTCAGGAGTCTGGTGTTAAAAGTTTGGGTTGTCTCCAGTATAGACATGGTAAAAGTTAATGTCAATCGATTTTTAGGCAGGCTCTATCTCTACCTAGATGACAGCCAATTTGTATGATGAACCTGTTCCTGTGATTATATTGGCCACCCCTCTCTGGTGACCAGAAACTCTCATGATAGACTCTGCCAGTGGAGCATTACAAGCTAACATTTCCAAAGCAAAAATACTTACTTTCTCATTAACTAAATCATATGTGAGCACTCCTATAACATATACTTAGCATCCTGAAGCAAAGGAAGGTACACATCTTGAACTAGCAAGAATTGAATTTTTTTATAAATCACAAAGTTAAATGTAAAATTAAAAAAAAATAAACAGGTATTCAACAAATAAGGAAAATCATGTATGCAACAAATCAGCAAAAGTTGATCTGCTGATAATGACTCAGAGAAAATAAAGATGCAAAGTTATCAGATCAACATATTCAGTCCTGTGCATTTTAAAATATGAGGATGGAGACATGAAAATATTCTAAAAGGGCCTGTCAAACTTACAGAGATGAAAATTACCACTTTCTGATTAGATCTGTGACCTGTTCCACAGGAGGGAACTCATACCTGGTACTGTAAACCTGGTCAAGTACCTGGGGAGCTAATAGGCTCTTGGGGAGAATCCCCTACTGTTGTTTTGCTAAATGCACATGGTGTCAAATTGCTTTCTGAATACTTATCTTTATACCCATAGGTTAGTGCTGCTTTTAGCCTTCATTGGAGATGCTTCTTTTTGCAGTGGGCAGTAGTTTATGCAGAAATTCACCAGTCACTAGTGAAGAATAAGCGACTATGGACTGCTCTGCCCTATATTATCTGCTCTCCCAAGGGTTCAGGGAACATGTTAGAAGAAAGGGCCATAGTGATTTCTGGATATGGCACAGCCATCACAATCATGAACTCACTGCAGCTGTGGCTACATGGACAAGACCTATATAAAACTGACCCCATCACTGTATCTTTTATTTTTAAGTTCAAAGATGTTGAATATATTTAGAATGACACAGGCAAGTAAATATATATGCATATATATCACATAATATCATATCTTATCATTCACAGGTATGTCAAAATATTGATAGTTTTTTTAATTAAGAAAAAAATTTATTCAGTTTATACACCAAAGATCCCCCTCTTTCCTCCTTCTGCCCCTCCAGCCTCCCCCTCACAACCCACCCAGCATGTCCTCCTACCAGAAGGTCAGGCCTCCCATCGGGATGCACACTTAGTAGAGGCAGGTCCAAGCCCCTCCCCCTGCCTTAAGGCTGTACAAGGTGTCCCATCATAGAAGTGGGCTCCAAAAGGCCTACTCATGCACCAGGGATGGATTCTGATCCTACTGCCAGGGTGCCCCTTAAGCAGATCATACTACACAACTGTCTCACTATGCAGAGGGCCTAGTCCAGTCCCATTCAGGCTCCACAGCTGTTGATCTAAATTTCATGAGTTCCCACTAGTTTGGTTTGATTATCTCTGTACATTTCCCCATCATGATCTTGATGCCCCTGGCTCATAGAATCCCTCTTCTCTCTCTTCTACTGGACTCCTGGAGCTCAGCCTGGTGTTTGGCTGTAGATCTCTGCATCTGCTTCCATCAGTTACTAGAGAAAGGCTCTATGATAACAGTTAGGGTATTCACTGATCTGATCACTGGGGTAAGCCAGTTCAGGCACCTTCTCCACTATTGCTAGTAGTCTAAGCTGGGGTCATCCTTGTGGATTCCTGGGAACTTCCCTAGCACCCAGTTTTTCCCTATCCCCATGATGTCTCCCTCTATCACAGTATCTCTTTCATCGCTCTCTCACTCCATCTCTGTTCCAGCTCAACTATTGCATTCCCTTATGTTCTCATCTCCCACCCCCTACCCTCCATTGTCTACCACTCATCCCCAGTTTACTCATGGAGATCTCATCTATTTCCCCTTCTCAAGGTGATATATTCATCCCTCTTTGGGTTCTCCTTGTTAGCTAGCTTCTCTAGAGCTGTAGGTTGTAGTCTGGTTATCCTTTGCTTTACATATAGTATCCACTTATGAGTGAGTACATACCATGTTTGTCCTCTGAATCTGGTTACCTCACTCAGGATATTTTCTAGTTCCATTCATTTGCCTACAAATTTCATGATGTCATTGTTTTTCACTGCTGAGTAGTACTTTATTGTGTATATGTACCACATTTTCTTTATCCATTCTTCAGTTGAGGGGCATCTAGGTTGTTTTCAGGTTCTGACTATTACAAATAATGCTGCTATGAACATAGTTGAGCATGTGTCCTTGTGGTATGATTGAGCATTCCTTGGGTATATGCCCAAGAGTGGTATAGTTGGGTATTGAGGAAGATTGATTCCCAGTTTTCTGAGAAACCATCATACTGATTTCCAAAGTGGCTGTATAAGTTTGCACTCCCACCAACAGTGGAGGAGTGTTCCCCTTGCTCTACATCCTCTTCAACATAAGCTGTCTTCAGTGTTTTTGATCTTAGCCATTCTGACAGGTTTAAGATGATATCTCAGAGTCATTTTGATTTGCATGTCCCTGATGACTAAGGATGTTGAGCAATTTCTTAAACGTCTTTCAGCCATTTGAGATTCTTTTGTTGGGAATTCTGTTTAGCTCTGTAGCCCATTTTTTAATTGGATTGTTCGGTATTTTGATAGTTTCTTGAATTCTTTATGTATTTTGGAGATCAACTCTATGTCAGATGTGGGGTTGGTGAAGATCTTTTCCCATTATATAGGCTGTCGTTTTGTCCTATTTACTATGTCCCTTGCCTTACAGAAGCTTCTCAGTTTCAGAAGGTCCCATTTATTAATTGTTGCTCTCAGTGTCTGTGCTACTGGTGTTATATTTAGGAAGTAGTCTTCTGTGCCAATGCATTCAAGACTACTTCCTACTTTCTCTTCTATCAGATTCAGTGTAACTGGTTTTATATTGAGGTATTTAAACTACTTGGACTTGAGTTTTGTGCATGGCGATAGATATGGGCCTATTTGCAATCCTCCACATGTTGACATCCAGTTATGCCAGCACCATTTCTTGAAGATGCTTTCTTTTTTCCATTGTATAGTTTATACTTCTTTGTCAAAAATCAGGTGTTCATAGGTGTGTGGGTTAATGTCAGGGTCTTCAATTTGATTCCGTTGGTCCACATGTAGGTTTTTATGCCAATACCACGCTGTTTTTAATTACTATAATTCTATAGTAGAGCTTGAGGTCAGGGATGATGGTGCCTCCAGAGGTGGCTTGATTGTACAGGATTGTTTTAGCTATCCTGGGTTTTCTGTTTTTCCATATGAAGTTAAGTATTGTTCTTTCCTGGTCTGTGAAGAATTGTGTTGGGATTTTGATGAGGATTGCATTGAATCTGAATTGCTTTTGGTAAGACAGACATTTTTACTATGTTAATCCTAACTGTCCATGAGCATGGGCTTCCTGCTTTGTAAGACAGCCAATATAAACAGTGCTTAGACTGTATCCAAATGCAGTTTCATCTTTATTTGAAATTCTTATTTATACATTATTTTTATTAGTTCTTGGAGAATTACGTACAACTTATTCTGATCATATTCTTAAAGGAGACTTACCTTCCTATAAGCTAATTGTGTGGAAGATTGTTTTCCCATTTGAGAAACTCTGAAGTATTATTTATTAGCCTCTCTCTCTCTCTCTCTCTCTCTCTCTCTCTCTCTCTCTCTCCATTCTGCTCCCAGGTTCCTCACTGAACTTAAATGTCTCCTCTCTGCTTTAAGGAATATTATTCTACATTTGATGCAAACATTAAGATAACCATTAGATAAAACTGGAGTTTCTTTTATAGCAAAAAATAAATTTTATTCAATTTAGAATAGTATATTAAATACAGTCTTCATTGGTTCTACAAATCATTTTGCAGCAATATTTTCATCTCAATTTCTAGTATTATTTAAATCTTTAGTCACATATGATAATAATATAAGGACCACATAAAACATCCTTAGACAAAGTTCTTGCAAAAGGCTTGTGATTAAGCATGCATGGGAGGGGCTGTGGCTTATACTTGCCATATTGATAGTTGTCAGCACCTTATACCTTCAGACCAATGAAAACCAACAGCAGCAGGAAATGTTTTCCCATGAAATTAAATGTTTGCACTTGTATGGTGAGGCTCAAGTCTTCTCTGTTTCTTCCATCTCATTGTATCAGTCAAAAACAACCTCTCCAAATGTCTATTATCAACAGAAACTTTTAATCGACTGAAATTTTAATCATTACAATTTGTGCTCAAAGGATGTGAGTTGTTTGCTCATCAAAAACATGTCATTTAGGACAACTTGCAGCTGGTACCCCAAATTTAATTTATTAACACATCCAGCAATAAACAGAGGATTGTAGTAATTTAGCTGGAGGATTCAAATTCAGCAAGAAACAATCAGAATATCTGGTATCAGGTATCAAGCTAATGGGGTGCCAGCCATTACAATGGAGCTTGTAGGATCATTGACTCTTCTGGAATACCTGGAACTCTGGAATTTTCTGAGATTTGGGGCTTTAGGTATAGGAACTAGGACAGACCTAGACAACCAGGTTCCACTTTAGACACAGGTGGGGAAAGTCTCTTCAATTTGACCTATAAAAGACAGAAAACTTGTCCCTAGGAAGGATGCTGCACCATCAGAAGCAGAACAAAGTGTGGAAGTTGTACTGGAGACACAAAATCTGCATCATGTGGTAATGGGTATCCAGTTAAAGCCTGTCACTGAGACCCAGTTGAAGACAAGATGGCCCCAGAGCAGACAGGCCTGGATCCTCACCTGGTATACACATAATATAGAGCAAGGATCAATGTGAGAGTAAAATTTGAAGAATTTATTATTATTAACATCCGTGTGCTTTCCTCTGTCTCATCAGTCTGCTGTTTTGCTTTTGTTCCAGCCAGGTTGAACTGCTTCATCCTTAAGCATGTGTGAGCACAGCAAAGCTCCCATTTCAATGCCCAAATAAGAAGGTGAGGATATCAGGTTCCCCTGCTGTTGTGAGGTACAGTCTTCCTGTTAAAAACATGATGTATATAATGCTCAGTTCTAGTTTCTGTTAGACTGCATACTTTTCACAGGGAGACAAGCAAAGCCCCTTCCCATCCTTCTCATGGACTGACAGTGTAGATTCTGCACCTATGATAGCCGTTATTGAAGAAGGAAAATATGAAGGAAATCTTTCTTTTCTGTTTAGAAAATTCTATTCTTATAATGATGGATATTTGTGAGTATGACTGGCTGTGGTGTAGTGGTTGTGCAATCCATGGAAGTGGATGAGAGAGCATCTGTAAAATAGGGCTGTTAACATACACCCTGTCCGACCACTTGCTTCCTATCTCAGAATGTATCAGTGATACTCAACATAATGGGTTGTTTTGCTCATGGTGGTGACACCCTATTACAAACAGAGCCACAACATAATGTCATGATTAGAGCAGCCACTTATTCCATTGCTAGACATTATAATCTTAGCTAGTTCTCTAACTTCTAGAAGCCAGCTATCTGCCCATAAAAATTAAGGTGCAAAACTCACAATGTCCAGGATTTTGTGAGAAGAACATAAGACAGCACATGTTGAATGTTATGTATGATAATGGATGGTGTTCAACAAATGTTAACCCTTTTCCCTTTTCTGACAAGACCTTGTCCACAGATGAACAAATAAGTCACTCTCAAGTTTAGAAAATTGTTCATTATCACTGTTTATTGCCAGTCTCAATCACCATATGATGAGTACTAACCCAGTTCATTTTGTCTTTTACATTTATTTTACCCTTCAAAATCATAAATGTCTTCTGAAAATACCATCCATCAGAATAAATGGGTGTCTAGTAGAGACAACCTGATATTTGTACCTGAAAAGTTCAAAAATGCAACCTGGGCAATCAACCCATTCACTTTCCTATGTCTGTCTAAAAGTTCACCAGCTGCTAAATAAGGACAGTTATATAAAATAATGCCACCCCATGTGTATTTTTTATTATCTTCAACGTGAAACCTGGGTCAAAGAGTCAGCACTGTACTTAAAGACCTGTGAGTTTGAATGTTGCCCACATCAGGAATATATATGTAGAGAGAGAGACATACCTGTATATATCAATAATTAATGAAAAAAGAGGCCATGAATTTGGAGGATAGCAAGAGGTATTACATGGGAGGGAGGAAAGGGAAGGGGTATATAATGTAATTATTTTTGAAATTATATGTCATATAATTACATAATTCAATTATAACTGAAATTACAATTGTATTATAATCTGCATGAATAAAAGAAATAGCCAGTAACTTTTCTGATATCTTGCCCTTGTAAAGAAACTGATGAAAAAAAGAGGCTTGTATCAGAGTTATTTCTCTCAATGTTGATTTCTATTGGTAGATAAAATCAGATGAGATCAGGCATGTTTGGAGTGGTATGGCCGTAGACTCCGTTACCATATGTCAGGGATTTTCCCAAGCATATAATATGAACTAGAGAAATTGACTCATCTCTCACAATAATTCCATGCTAAAGGCACTATCTTATCTCCATTTTGCAGGTGATTAAACTATGACTTGGAAAATTCTTCAAGGTCCCAGAACTGGTGGCAACTACAGTAACACTTGAGTGTCTGTCTTGCAGGCTTCAAAACCCACTCTGCTGCCAGTAAATTATGTGAGAGAAGAAAGTGAATTGTCCTTCCTTTTAGTAATATTCTGCTTCAAATGCCAGTTTGTTTTGCCTTAGTGTCTTGTATGTGTATTGGTGTACATGTATGTGCATGTGTATGTGCTGGGCTGTCTTCCTCAATTGCTTCTCCACTTATTTTTTGAGACAAGGTCTTTCATTTATTCTCAATTCAGCTAGACTAGAAGGCCAGAGAACCCCAGGAATCAACCTCATTCTAACATAATCAAATGATGTGTCAGAACAGGCAGTTTGATTTTACCTACCAGTGGTTATAGACTGCATTTTATGAATCTCAGGCCTTGGTCACTGTTATTAGTCTATCGAAAAGAATGTCGCTGCCATAGAAATTCCTCTCCAAAGTACTTCTTAGATTTGCTGTAAGTAGTTCAAGCAATGCCCTTTAATGCTCTCTTCATCATGGTGGAGGGAAAAACTAAAAAGTGAGTTGTATTCACTTCAAAAATGAAATCTCTAAAGGTTTGAGAAAATGTCCCAGTTTTTTCAACTCAACTTTCAAAGGTTTTTAATGGTTAATTTGATATTCTAGAGTATTCAGCAGTAGCCCTTAATGAGCTTAAAACTGGACCTTTTTCTACAGGCTTGGGTTTTAGATAATGATTTGAGACCACCTCATCCTGCCTTCTTTGCACATTGATGCCATTAAGTTCAAAGTCAAGCATGAAGGTGAACAGACACTAATTTAAGAGCATTTGGGGCTCTGTTCTCTACATTAGCCACAATGAACCTCCTGTGTTAGCCTTCAACAAGGCTTTTATTAGTTGGTCCAGATCAAAAGCTGGATGGAAAATCAGCCTGCATGGCCAGAGAGACATTTTCCCTCTCCTCTTCCTATTTGTGGGGGTCAGTTCAGAGATCATGAGAAATACTGTAACTCAAAAGAGCATGTCTTTAAGTATAAATCATATGAATAGATTAAAAATATGGTGGCAGAGTTGAAGTTCATGATTGACTTTTTCTATATTTTGGGGGAGGCAGAAATAAATCAAAGTGGACTCTTCTTTCTCCGAGATATTTCAAATGGAATATCAGGCCTCCCAACTAAAATTAGGTGTGGTGAAATGATAAATAGCCACTTTACAGGGTTTTTTCTATATCTGCACACATCACTGCCGTGTGGAATGCTGCTGATCCTGGAGGGCTATAGCTCACTATTTTCTCTCGGTTCCTTCAATGATCCAACCCTTATTCAAGCTGTATTAGGAGCTGTAATGCTGCCCACTGAGACTTAGGAAGTTTTGTGCTGTTTCCAGGGCTTTCACATTACTTCCTTCGTCCTCATACAGAAATGTTTCTCTGCCTGTTGCCTACTTGCTCAATATCTGGCTCACCCAGACTTTACCTTTTCAACCTTCTGTCTTGATTTGGTATATGTTATCTTCACAGTTGCATTTGAGAGATGAGAGAGTCACTCATACAGGTTAGGGAGATAGCTCCATAGATAAAGAGCTTTCTGTACAAGCATGAGGTCCTGAGTTCAAAATCAAAGAACTCACATAAACAGCTGGGTGTTATAGTGGGTGAGTGTCTGTAATCCTGGTGCCTCTACAGAAAGATGGAAGATAGACATAGAAAAGTGTGTGCAAAACTGTGGGTTGGCTAGCTAGCATGGCATATGTAGAGATCAGCAATAAGAGAAAGAACCCTGTCCCAAACAAAGAAGAATAGGATTGAAAACTGAGGTTATTCTGTGGTACACACACACACACATACACACACACACACACACACACACACACACACACACACACACACACGTGATTCTTTTTAAAAGAAAGAAAGCTCTTTAGGGGCTGGAAAAACTTTGCTCCAAGTTTTGCTGATCCATTTCCTCCTCAAAGAGTCCTGTGTGTTCACCTCTTCCAATAAGACACTTTGAGACTTGTGTATTTCCCAAAAGTTTCCCATTGTCTATAAAGTTCAATTCAAGAAACCTGGCATTTAATACCCTCCAAAGCTTTACTGTGTAAATGAAATTTTCCTCCAGTCACTCCAGATTGCATTGATTTCCTCCTCACATTTTAGAATTTATATCTGTATCAGTCATTCTCAAACTGAGTCATATTCTTCCTTCTGTTGTTCCATAGGTTTTCACGTGTTTCTTGTTTGTCCTAGCAACTGCTAAATGCTGAACTGTAATTGCATAGATTTGTGGCTTCCGGATCAGCACCCCACAGAGCATGGGCACCCAAAACTGATGACTCATTTCACAAGCATGATGCCTGAATGGATGAATGGATGGATTTCTACATGCCTTAAGGCATGTATAAGGGCAAGGAATGATCACACAGAGGCAAAAAGTACAACATGGAGAGAGACTAGTCTTGATTTTTTTGCCAGTCCACCCGATCAACTCAAGACATCGTATGGAAGCAGTTTGAAGAAGGGTGAGGTGAGAACAGCTACTGCTCTAGTTCCCTTCCTTTGTTCTGGCAAGGGACCAGGGAAGGTGAAGCCAGCTCACTGGTTGCTTGCAAACAAGCCATCCTTCTTTCCGTTCTCATTTTTTTCTCTTGCTTCAAAAATTGTTATTCTACAGAGACAAGTCCTGGAGGAGGGCAGAGAAGGTGAAGGGGGAATAAGGAGAGAAAGCCAGTCATTCATCACAGGCACAGCTGGAGGATGGCAGTCTTCCTCTGCCAGAAGGCAGGAGAAAACATCACTCTATTCCAAGCCACTGAGCAAACCTGAGCAAGGTATAAAACTTCTAGGGGCAGGAAGGACCTATTATTGAAAAAAACCACTTAACCAAAGAGGGTTAGCCACACAAAAAGCCTAAGGGACAGAAACCCAAATCCTCTGAGTTAGTCTGACCATATGAGTAGAAAGAGCATAAAAATGAACTATCTCTGCAAAATGAGTAAATACAGAGAAACATTGTCTACGAGTCATCAGTGAAAACCCAAAGATGTCCACTTGAGGTGTGCACAAATGATATAGGCCTTAAGATCACAAACATTTTCACTTTCCAAGGATTCTTTCAAGGACATAAAAGTACAAACCAACAACAGTATTTGCTTGATTGCATGGGAGAGATGGCTTGTTTTTCCTTAAGTCTATGAAACAAAGTCTGACCCAAGGAGGATGGGTTTTAGTAGCTGGCATGAGAACATGTGAGTCCAAACATTAGGAGCCACTGGGGAACCTCCAGGGTCATAAGCAAAGGACAGGCTACCAGATCAGAGATGTGAAGGAAGACCCAGCCCTAGATAAACCCCTAAGGCACAATTCCTTCTATGATCAGGTTTTTTTTTTTTCAGCCTGTAAAAAGACTGTGTTCTAACTAGACAGAAAATCTTGTCTAGTATGTGTCATTGACTCAATATTTTGAGGTTTCTATAAGGCACATTTTGTCCTTGAGGAGAAAATCCTTTACAGATAAGACTTCAACATTGTTGAAAGCTTAGGCAGCCAAAATAGTATGCCTTATTTTCGTGTGTTTTCAGCATTATACAAGTTTTAGTGATGGTGGAGTGTTTCACATACAAATTGCTGTAATGTGTTTGGTTTAATAAGACTGGTAAATGGAAATAGTTTCACTGATAAGCCCAGATGGTAATATAATAGTGGGTTGAATTAATAGGATATTCTAAACAATATTGAACTTGTAAAATAATTAAAGGTAGCAGTAAAATGATATCATGATTAATTATAATATCGAGTGCAGGTGCCATTAATGGAGCAGAGGAAGGGTTGAAGGACTTCCAGTTAAAATTCAGCCTTTTTGTTACTTATGAAAATTTAATTTTACATAGTCCATTTTTATAGTTCCAATTTCCATTCACCCATCACAACTGAGCATGAAATTGTGCAATATAGGCAACCGACAAGGACAGCAGAGGGTCACAGATGTGTGTCCTGGAAGAGAACGAAGCAGAGTGATGCTCTTCCTTGGGGACAGAGCTTCTGGGATGTCCCCACTTGCCCTTTTCTGCATGCTGATTCTCAGCCTGTTATCCAACAATACGATTTTGTTAGACACCTGGAGACCAGCTTACATTAATGAATGCACACAAAACCTCACTATAATTAGAAATAAGAGCGCTAATTTAGACTTGCTTCTAGCAATACTGTAATGCATACAGGTTGGTTTGCCCATCCCTAGGGTCAGAATATTTGATCCCTTCTACTGGTCCTCTATCTGAACACACTGACATGTGTGATCTCTGTTATCTACCTCCTATGTCTTATATTGATTCCATCTTCTGTTGGAACCTTCTTTCCTGCCACTCTAAGTGGTATAGTGAAGTTCTGTCTAGAGTTAACTATTTCTTCTCTTTGGAGATCCTGGTGGTTAAGATGTTCTTCAGGGATTCATCAGAGTCCTACTTGTGTGCACTCTTCCCATCAGTGTGTCTCACCTGAAAGCCAGGTCACTCTAGAAATTTGTGTCACTCTCAACAGTATGGATGTTATTTCTCCCTCATATGACCTATATTTTATATAAAGGTTTATTTTAATTCCACTAAGTTTTTGGCATAAATTTGCTGCTCATAGTCAAGTTCCTAGTAAAGACCTCAGTGATAGTGTGGAAGGTATGACGTTGGCAGGTAACACCTTGCAGTTTCACCAAGTAGGATCCTATGTTACAGGATGCTCCAGTAATAGGATTTGGATCCTTAATTAAAGGTAAGCCTTAAGTCTATTATAAGTAGATACTTCACCAAAATGGCTCAGCTAACAGATTATACTGCAGAAAATGCAGCTATATTGCTAGTTAGGAAAATGAAACTGATAATTGATTAAATAAAATGTGTGGAAGCAGTAATCTCACTGGCACAAAACTTACTTGATAAATACTTGAATTGTTTTAGCAGGAATTTCAAACATTGATGAGTGGGATGTTAAAGTGAGAAGTTTAATTAAAAGCAGAGAAATCAGAAGTAAACAAGGGAATTTGTCTCATATATAAAACAAAGTCATATTTAATATTTAATATGGGACAATTCAGAAAGAGTAGGGGTGATCTTCCAAGGATTTGTTGGTTCTGATTTTGAATCATTTTACTGTCCTGATTTTTAGTCAATTATCAAAGGGAATTTTTCTGTTATTGAGTGGGGGGGTCATATAAGTAGCCACCATGAACCAAATGGTGGGGTGAGTGCACTGTGTGGAATACAGAAGGCAAATCCCTCCACTCATCCATCCCTGCCCCCCCCCCAGTTTCTCACTGGAGCTCAAACTGAATAAAAACAGCGTAATTGTATTCATCTTTACACAACCCAGCAGTAACCAGCAGATGGCCTTACACAGAAAAAATGCTAGGATGCATACTGAATTGAATTGTGTGGTGGCATATACCATGCTTTAAAGGCGCTAAAACTAATGCTTAGTTTAGTCAAAAACACTGTTTCAGAGGGAGAAGCTTAGAAAAGGTGGTTGATAGAGTGTCTGTTTGGCTAATACACAGTTTGAGTATGTGACAGCTGCATTAGAAGCAGAAATCAGCAAACTACTTGCCATAGTACAGCCAAAGACTTATTAAAGCACCCCTGAGTCCCAAACAGGGATGGATCAGCTGAGAAAAAAACAAAAGCAGTAACAGAAGCAGATAGACTTCTAATGCTGTACACGACAGAAGCCCTGTATTTCTATTTGATGTTTGATCTGCCTTGAGAGCCCAGAAGACAGAGAATCGGGGATCTGGAAAAGGATGGCTGCTATCATTATCAATAATAAACAATCACTAAAAGGCGGAGACTTTGGGTCCGGGAAAGCAGAAAACAGAGTCCATAGATTGGGATGAGACAGAAAGCTCCTGAAATACCTGCCAGAGGCTTGGTGCCTGCTGCGGAAGTGGCTCTTAGGCTTCTCTTCTAGCTGTCTTGCTTTTTCCAATAACAATACACAGAGCAGAATGCTGCCTGAGGAGTTCTAACAAGCAGCGTTTGGTTGAAATGCCCCAAGATCTATTGGCTGACTGAAGGCTCAGGCTGCCACTGGACCCTTTGCTCCATTGCCTGCCCATCATATCTGCTCCAAACCTGAGTGTTCCCTCCACCCAGCCACTCTGACCAGGCTCTATAAACAAAAGACCTTTTATAAGCAGGGTTTGCCCAAGTAGAAAATAGGAGCATGTCAGATATGCCTCACTTCTTGTGAATTTTCAGAATGTTAGAGATAGAAAGGTCCACAGTGAGTAGCTAACCATGGATCTCAACAATGGGTCTTCATGAGGAAGAAAGCAAATCCAGAAGGGTGAAATGGCCCCTAAGGTCACATGGGTTCAAGGAGGAAGTGGGTCATAACTATAGTAAAGTCCTTCTTCCTGGGGCTATGATTACCCATCCAGACTTGGGCCACATTTAAAAGATAAGGAGTGAGTTTCACCCTGTGAAGTAGCTGTCCTCATAACAACCATGCCACTCTTACATCAGTGGGAGCATCTTGTCCGGCAAGTTGGTATTTTGGCATTCAATATCCAAGCTTGGTCCAAAGGTAAGACCATCAGTTACCTTTCTTTCCAGGAGCTTGCATAGCAGCCTATAATGCTATGAGGACTAGCGAACATGGAGGAAACACCCACTTCAGTTCCAGCTTGATTTCTTTGTTTCCTGCACTCAAAGTATGTGTTGTCTTCAGCAATAGGGTCTTAACAATCACTTTCATTGGGTAAACAAAACCAATAGCAATAGTTTATATTACTTGGCGAGGGAGGGTCTCTGGACACATGGAACTGGTATTTTAATTTAGTAACATTTGGCTTCGGGGAACAACATTGTCTGCCCATGCAAAGGGCTTCCATTTATTTCCTGAAACTTAGTTCCAGTTATGGATTAGGCACTGCAATGAATGTGACATTCTCTATTCTTTACCATATGTAGTTGTCAAATCCCTTCCAAAAAACCCACCCAAAACAAAGCCCATCCACATAAGCCTTGCGCATATGAGAGGTGATTTGAGTTTTACATTAAAACAGCTAACCACTTCAAGCTGCCCAGAAGTTATTCTGGTTTTAAAAGTGACCTTTTCCAAGGAAATGTATTGGCAAGTTAACCTCACTTGTGTAACCTCATTTGTGTAACCCTTGGTAACACAACCTTTTTTTGTTGTTGTTGTTGTTGTTTTTGTTTTTTTTGTTTTGTTTTGGTTTTTGGTTTTTTTGTTTTATTTTACAATATAATTCAACTTTACATATCAGCCATGGATTCCCCCATTCTCCCCCCTCCCGCCCCCCCTCCCCCCAGCCCACCTCCCATTTCCATCTCCTCCAGGGCAAAGACTCCCCTGAGGATTGAGATCAACCTGGTGGACTCAGTCCAGGCAGGTCTAGTCCCCTCCTCCCTGGCTGAGCCAAGCGTCTCTGCTAAGCCCCAGGTTTCAGACAGCCAATTCATGCACTGAGCACAGGACCCGGTCCAACTGCCTGGATGCCTCCCAAACAGATCAAGCCAATCAACTGTCTCACCCATTCAGAGGGCCTGATCCAGTTGGGGGCCCCTCAGCCATTGGTTCACGGTTCTTGTGTTTCCATTCGTTTGGCCACTCGTCCCTGTATAGAAAATTGGGAATCAATCTCCCTCAAGATCCAGCTATACCACTCTTGGGCATATACCCAAGGAATGCTCAATCATACCACAAGGGCACTTGCTCAGCTATGTTCATATCAGCATTATTTGTAATAGCCAGAACCTGGAAACAACCTAGATGCCCTTGAACCGAAGAATGGATAAATAAACTGTGGTACATATACACAATGGAACACTACTCAGCAGAGAAAAACAATGACATCATGAGGTTTGCAGGCAAATGGATGGATCTAGAAAAAATCCTCCTGAGTGAGGTAACCCAGACTCAGAAAGACAAACATGGTATGTACCCACTCATAGGAGGATACTAGCTGTGGAACAAGGATGACTGGATGGCTACTCACAACACCAGGGAGGCTACCTGGAAAACAGGACCCCAAGAAAGACACGGGGATCACCCAATGACGGAGAAATGGATGAGATCTCCATGAACAGTCTGGATGTGAGTGGGGGTAATGAGGGGCGAGGGAAAGGTAACACAACCTTTTACCATTTCCTAATTCCTTTCTATTCTTCCTTGCTATGTCCCTGTCCTCTTTACACATCTCTTCAGGATAGCTGGTAAATCTGTGTTCTTATCATACTACTTAGAATTTACTTTGCCCCTTAGAGGACATTTCACAATTGTAGCAAGATATTCATGGTTGCCATAAATAAGAAGGTGATGGCCACTGGCATCTATGAAATAGAGACTAGAAATATGCTGAACATCTCAAATGCATCAAACAGAATCCCACACAAACAATGGATTACCTGGACCAAAATTCCACAGTGGTAAGAAGGCTGGGGCTGGGTGTTAGATAATTGTTTCAGGGTAATTTAACTGTTGCAAGTCACCCCTTCATCTGTGTTCTCCGGGTACTTACTACACACCACAGTTCTGCCATTCACCCACCTGGTAGACAGCCCAGTTGCTTAGCAGCATAGACCATTCTCTTTCAGCTCCCCTGGCACAGAAACAGTATTTAATAGTGCTTGTGTAATTGAATTGAATGTTCATACAGCAGCCCCTCTGGTCTTAGTATGAAGCCTGGAATAATAGAAGGGGTTGTATTGGCAGCTGTGGGTAATCGTAATTCCTGTTAGAAGGAAGTCATGCATTGCCATGGGCTGACTGCATAATGATGGAAGGTATGGCCTCAGTTGAAAGACCACACACGAGCCCTCTTAGTGAAGAGCTCCAAAGATGACTGAGCACAGCTTTCAGAGGCTCCCATTGTCAACAGAGGATATCCACCAGCTGAGATTGTTACCATTCCAATTTTCAGCAACGCCATCACAGCTTGCAATTTGCATCGCAATCAGGACTATTTTAAAAGAAGAGGTGTAACAGCCTATCTAAATATTGCTAAAGCACACATAAATGCCCATTTTTCTTGACTGGGTAATGATAAGTGGAACAATTATTTTAGAATTAGCAGTAATTTTCTAAGGCTTTGTGAGCAGTTCATGAAGTAATGGAATTTCAAATGGTAACTTCTAGATAAACAATTAGTTCGTGAAAAAGATAAAAAGCATTGCCCACATATAAGGAAATGAAATTTTATTATGACATTTCTAATCAACCATTGTAATCTCATTTTCCAGATACTATTTCATCAGGCCACCCAACCATGGCATCTATAAGCACAATCACGGTATTGGGCAATGACTTCAAACATATATTTTTTTAAACTAATGGCAATCAGACTTTGATGCTTTCCAAAAATAGGCATTTCATTGCTTTTATTTAAAAATAGAGTTAAAGAAAAACAAAAATAGTAAAAGGAAAAGAAAATGGTCACAGAAATCAAATAGGTTTTATGTGACTTGGTCCTTATCAAACTTCACTGAAACTGATTCCAATTTCTCCTGTCTTGGCTTCAAATGACTCCCCTGGAGCAGATTCCACTGACAAGTTACTCAAAACTCATTCTTTGTTAATAGATTGTTCAGAAAGCAGTATTCATTTGCTTCCAGGTACATTGATTAAACTCGGGAGATTCAGGTAAACAGTCGTCTAGTTAACCTAATGCAGTAATGTCATCCCTCAGCAGTCTGAGATTGACTTCAGCCCCACACCAGCATTTGTATAAACTTGTCTCTTCTCTGAAGTGGCAATATTTGCATTAAACTTAAGTGGATTCCCCCATGTGCTTTCAATTATCTCTAGGTTACTGAAATAACTAAAACAATATAGATGGTGTGTAAATAGATGTAACATTATACTGTGTAGAAGAATAACAAAAATTCTGTATATATTAAAGATGTGATATTTTAAAAAATACTTCAACCTACAATTAATGAAATCCATTGATATGGAACTTAGCTACATGAAGCATCATCTGTATTTCTCAACCAGAAATAGCCCTCTTCCCATAGTGCCTTTGTAGTTATTTTTCCCTCCAGATTTCATCCTCATCTTGAAAAATCTGAATACCCAGATATACTGCACTTTGAAGGCCCACAGATCATTGTAACATCTAAGATACTTGTTTGTGTCCCTCAGGCATGGTGAATAATGGTCCCTAAAGATGTCCACCTTCTAATCTCTAGAACCTGTGTATGCAGTAGGCTGCAATAACAAAAAGAAAAAAAGAAAAGATTACAGGTAAAATGAAAGTTGTTAATACACTAAATTAGAGAAGAAAAAAATGTCCTGGATGTAACCATAGGGTGCTTATATGAGACAGATGGAGACAGGAGAGTCAGAAATACAGAGAGGTCATGATGAAAAAGACAAAATTAGTCATTGCTGGCATTGACAACAGAAGGGGGCCTTGAAGCGGGTGGGGAAATGGATTCAGACAGAAACCCAGTTCCACTATATGGTTACTTCTGAATTACAAGCCAATGAGACCCATTTTGAACTTCTGACATTCAAAACTATAAGATAATAAATTTGAGCTGTTCAAACCCACTTGATTTTGGGTGGCCTAGAGTAGCAGCATAGAACACTGATATTCCCTCACCCAAGGAGTTTTTCCATCACTGCCAGGATGACTCTGTCATGGTTGAGTACATGATATAACCCAGACAATGTAATTCTATTCTCTTTCCCAATTGCTGATTTATAAATAGTCATATGGTAGATGTCTGGCCTGGGAGACATAATGATATCTTTTGGAAGCTTCTGGGAGTGGGTGTTTTGGTCTTAAATAAAAAATATGAAATCCATAAAGAGAAACTTCTCTTATTTTCTATAGATGGCACCATCTGTATGTGGTCCCTAGAAATGCTTCAAAGAGATCACAACGGTAGCTGGATAGATAGAAAGTCCATGTGCTCAGAACAGCAGAAAAATGAGAGATGCTGAAGCCTCCCTGTCCTCCCTGCGCACTGACAGACAGAATAGGTATCCCCTGGAATGATCACACCTCCAGACATCTGGGAATATGGGGGAAGAATGCAGCCCTGATCTCACTGAAGTATAAGTGGATCCTCTGTGGCTGGCCATCAGAGGCAGCCTCTCTTCCTTCTCCCAGAAATTAATTCATTTCATAAACAAAACACTGAGCATTCCTTCTCTAGCTGTAACAACATAAACAAAGGTTTTTGAAGGAAAAGATAGTCTCACTCTGAGAGATTATAAGAATGTGATTCTAATTAAAGATGGTTGGCTGACAATTAAAAATCCCAGAATAGCACTAGTAATATTTCTTGACCTTGCCTTTGCCAACTGAACCAGCCTATTTTTCCTTCCTGATACCAAGCACCCAGCTTGTCAATGTGAACATGTCTTATTTCCTCTATCCCTGGTGCTATTGAAGTACACACACACACACACACACACACACACACACACAC
>CABHPQ010141945.1:0-29181 GCA_902168405.1 Peromyscus aztecus | reverse complement strand
CGTCCCTAGGCAGCTGGGCCTATGCCACATAAGAAAGTTAGAAGAGCAAGCTATGTGGAACAAGGTCTCTGCTTCTGTTCCTGCCTTCACATTCCTAAATTGAGTTCTTGCCCTGGTTTTCCTCTATGATGGACTGTGACTTCTAAACGGAAATAAACTCTTTCCTTCCCAAATTGCTTTTGGTCATGGTGTTTATCACAGAAAGAAAACTAGAACCACTGATAGCTTTTGGCTAAATCTAGACACAGTGACAGTTGGTATCAATTTATTGGTTCCTATGGTAACTCTAGTGTCCCCAGCCATTTCTTTCCCTTGTTCTCCATAAGGGACACCCTCTGTAGTTGTGGTGATTGCTTGCTTGACTTTATTCTGGATGTCCTGCAAACCAACTATAAATGAGCAAAGGAAAAAAAGAGTATCAAAACAACAACTCCGAAAAGCCCAGTTGCCAGACCATGCCCACATTCATTACTAATACAGAAGATATTTGAGATCATGCTTGGATCTCTTGATTATAACGGTTTCATTAGGGCCTTAGAGGAAAATGCATCCTCAAGTGCGTTGGAATTTCTTTTTGTGTTTGTTCCCTGTTTTGGTGCTGCTGGTTGAACTTTGGGGTTTTGTACATGCTGGGCAAGTGATTTGCCACTGAGTCACACCCCAGGCAAAAGTTTAAAGTTCATTCTTGATAGCCCAGAGGCCTTTTTTGAGTAGGCAGACTTTCCCATTGCCTTAGAGATCTGAGTTAACAAAACACCACAGAATGTACCCTTGTTCTTTGACATGAACCTAGCACCTTCCAAAGGAAGGGGATGTGACTTAACCCTCAAATCTATCTATTGTTCTCAACAGGCATAGCTTCCCCCATCTGTGACCACTGAATTAACCCCAGGTATGCTTGGGGGTTAGTTAGCTTTCATTCATCTTAGTGATTATCTTTTCTCATTCTGGGCTCTTTATATTGGATAGCAAAGGGCATGACTTCCTGACTTTCCCAAAGTACCTACTATGAGCAAAGTCGAAGGCCCAGTGCTCTAAAGGGCATGGCTGAGATCAAGCATATTGTGGGGACTTCATGATTATGCCCAGAACAAGCAAGTTAAAAAACAAAACAACAGTGGCAGGTGACCACCTTGAAGGTGACAATCTCCTAAGTCTTGTGCACGTCTCCCCAAGTAGTCAGCTACATTAAAACTCGTGGAAGTGAATTTGAAGAGTGCATTCACTTGCTCATTCTGATAAAGGCATTCAGAAATTACTTTCTGGAGATTTTTAATGTCCACAGTCCTTCAGGAAGCACCAAGAGAGGAGCAGAGTGGAGATAGATGGGATTCACTGGGGAACTTAGAAGTAGGTTTTGCTTGTATTCTATTACAGGTCATAAACAGGGAGCTTGTTGTATACTATGGAATTTGTCATTTTTGAAATGCAAATCATGCTGGCCAGATTGAAGCAGATTACTCTGTCAAAGATTTAATTCTTTAATTTGTCCAGAACACTTCCAATTGATTTGACAACTGAAGTGCCCTTACACACACACACACACACACACACACACACACACACACACACACACAGAAGTGCACTTTACTAAACTTCTAGGCACTTCTTTTTTCTTATGTGTATATGTATGTGTTCATGCATGTATCCATGTATATGTGTTCGTATGGAGGACAGAGGTTGATGATGATGTGGAGTGTTTGTCTTGACTGCTCTTCAACTTATCTTTTAAGACAAAGTCCATCACTGAACCTGAAACTCACCAATTTGGCTAGGTGTACTTGCAAGCCTCAGGGATTCTCTCTCTGTCTCTGTCTCTATCTCTGTCTATCTCTGTCTCTATCTCTGTGTCTCTCTGTGTCTCTCTCTGTCTCTCTCCAGCAGTGGGATTATAAGATTATAAGGAAACACCACTGCTTGTGTCTTCATAGGAGTGTTGGGGATCTGAACTCAGGTCCTCATGCTTTGTGGCAAGCACTTTGATGACTGAGCCGTCTTCCTAGTCTCCACAACATGTCTCAATACAATCAAGTTGGCACTCAGGATTAATTATCACAACCATTCTAAGGCTCCCCCCACTGCGTGTCTGTAAGGATGTCTGTGCATTTGTTCATTGTGTGTGCTGTATGTTGGGGAAGGGGTGTATGAACGCTACAGTGCAAGTGCAGACCTTGGAGGACAACTTTCAGAATCCAGATCTCTCTTTCCACCAAGTGAGTTCAGGGGATCGACCTCATGTCTTCAGGATTGACTGCAAGCTCACTTCTGAACTGAGCCATCTTCTTAGCCCTGCAAGCATATTCATAATATGAACACTTCAAAGTGGAATCCCATGGACCTAGGAAGGTCCAGTATTCCCATAGGTTCAGAGGTTGATACTAGATTTGCCACACTCAATGCTTTTTAGATCTTGCACCTTCTTGTCTTCCTTCCAGATGTCTGGGGATATCTTCTGGGCTTTGGAAGCAGTAGAAACATATGGCCTGACTCAAGATTCCCCCAACTCTTATGGTCATATGAAATGCCAAGGGACTTGTTAAAAGCATTAAGTACCTCCACTCACAGCAACTAAATCAGATCCTTCAACAAAGGCATGGGAAGCTACTTGGACCCAGGCAGACAAATTTTGGCATGAAGAGGCAACATTGCAGATTTTGATGTGGGACTCAGGGTCAGTGTAATATAGAGTCATGGGAAAGTGATAGACAACCCTCATGGGGTTGATATCTGAAAGGGATATTGAGCTGGGCTGACCTCTCCCTTGGAAAAATTTCACAGGATACTGGATACTGCTTTTTCACAGATACATTAGACATGCTATACAGGAACAGGGAACCTGGTAGAGAAGTTGATATAGAACAGGAGCTTGAAGCAGACAAACACATTGCTGTTTTATTTGCCATTCATGAAATATACAGCCCTGTAGCTGTTACAACAAAAAGATCCCATCACCTACTGGTTGTGTATCACAGCCTGTGTGCTGGTCACTTTGGTATTTGACCAACCTATAGGGTCTTTATGTCTCATGGTGGTGATCTAAAGTAGGTAATTTTGAGGCTCCTCAGGATGCAGTAGTTTGTTGAAGTCCATCCATTCTGTCAGGGAGAAAGCCAGAACTGGAATTTGGTACTCTTGGGTTCTAAGATCCACAAGACCATGAATCTGCAAATGCATTGGATGTATTTTTCAGAGTTCTGTAGAAAAAGCAGCAGGATGAATATGGCTCACTGTGGAAAGCTGGTTGACACACTTTTACCTTGAGATTTTGGGGGAGACAGGTTCATCAGTAACGTGCTTGCTGCACAAACGTGATGACCTAAGTCCCATCCTGGCACAGGTGCTCAGGTATTTCCAGGGCGTAGGCGGTAGAGACAGGAGGACCCTTGGGGCTTGCTGGCCGGCTAGTCTGCCTGAATGTGAGCTTCAAGATAAGTGAGAAATCAGGTCTCAAAATATAAGTGACAACAAATTGAGGAAGACCCCAATTTTGACCTTTGGCCTCCAAATGTTTTCATATGCACGCATACTCTGATGCCCTAACACTCCTCCACACATATTGAAAAAGTAACAGGATAAATACAGAGAGTTATTTTCGATATTTTTACCTTAGCACAGAGGAAAACTAACTCTAGTGTTAAAGCTTAAAATAGGGTCTATAAAGCGCTTTCTGTTGTCAGCTGGCTAATCCCGAGCCTCAGAAATCTCACTTCGTTTCTGCTTTGCGTTTGCTTACTTGAAAACTTTGAGGAATACCGTGTTCTTTTCAGTCACCAACATTCACCTCTCAGCTTGTACACTTAACAAGACATGCCATGAAAAACATTTCGGGCTTGAAAACAGCATGGTATCAAAACACCTAAAGCAAACATCCTTTGAATATGCAAGAGCAATTTAGGGGAAAAGAAAACACACTTGTAAACCCAAATAAGCACAAAACCACAAAAAGAGGGAAGGGAGCGGACTTCTGTTGCAAATGGCTCCTTCATGAATATCTCTTTCCTTCCTTCCTCAGGTAAGTGTGGTGGGGCCCTTGGAGATCTGTAGGAGCGGTTGCAAGGGGCCCCTGTAGACCAGCATTCCCCAAGCTGCAGCATCTGTGCCAAGCAAGAAATCGACGATGTTCCACACACTGCATGGCCGAGGTGTAGAGCTGCCGGCTACAGCTGAACATAATGGCGACCCTTTATCATTCCATGAAAGGAGACTCCATGGAAGATGATGGTAGGTTTCTGTTGGATTGCTAGCAGTTCATGACCAGCTTCCTTTTGTTTATTTGCTTTTTGTTTTCTGAGACAGGGTTTCTCTGTGTAGTCTTGGCTATTCTGGAACTTTCTCTGTAGACCAGGCTGGCCTCGAACTCACAGAGGTCTGCCTGCCTCTGCCTCCCAAGCGTGCCACCATTTCCTGGCTTGCTCTTAATCCTTTTTTAGAAGGATGTAGAAGTATGGCAGCCAGTGCAGGGACTTCTTACTAGAACAGAGGAGCTGTCACCATGGCAGGTGGCTAGTGCTGACTGGAGAGACAGTAACAGTGGCAGCATCTAACACACATGGAGCAGCTACTCTCTGCGGGACACTAAGTGGTAGTTTGCTGCCAGAGGTGACTTTAGTTTTAGCCTGTGGGGCACATATGGAAATGTCTGATGACTTTTTTGTGTGTAATAATGGGTAAGATAGTAGTCTGTAGATGAGGTATTGATCTTACTTAATGGCTATAAGCCAGGGATGCTGGGGCTGGACAGACAGTGGTTTAGAACACTGGTGGCTCATCCAGTGGACCCAGGTTCAGTTCCCAGCACCCACATGGCACCTCCCAACCATCTCCAACTCCGGTGCCAGGACATCCAGTGCCTTCTTCTGACCTCTGAACATACTATACTCAAGTGGTACACATACATGACTCAGTCCTCTTTCCATAGAATAAAACAAATATTTACAAATGCAATTAAAAACAAAAGCCAGGGATGCTGGTATGAACCCTGGAGACTGGGGCTGTAGCTGAGTTGCTACAGTGTTTGTCTAGCATCACAGAGCTCCGGGCTCAATCCCTAGCACAGTATAAACTAGGCATGGTGGCACATGCCTATAATCCTGGCTTTTGGGAGGTAGAGGCAGAATGATAGGCCTGGGATCCTTAAGACTCTGTTTCCAAAACCAAACCAAACAGAAAAACTACCTTTAGTGCATAGTACAGAGCCACTCCCAAGTGTCCAATGAAAATTATCCCACCCAAAATATGGATGGTGTCAAAGTCTGGGTGAACTTACAGCAGGCAGACTCTCACATGTATTTAACCTTCACAAGAGCTGTCAGGTCATGTTATTGTCATTCCCGTTTTAATAGAGAATATTTAAGACTAAGGAAATTAGCTGTAATTGTTTCAGCTTTGGGCACACTCAAATTTCTTACTTACTTTTGGTCCTGTGGTCATTGCAAGTATTTGAGATTTGTTCAGTGTCTGGAGAATGATTCCCTTAACTGTAGTCTCAAGCCGACTGATCCAACCGCTGTTCTATTGTGGCTGGAGCATGGGCCACAGATATATACTATCTACGAAAGTAATGAAAAGTTGACTTCACCATGAGATAAGCAGCCAGTGAGACAGTGGGCCTCTATACTGATTGAAAAATACTTTTTCCATGCATGGTCGCTAGGCTATTTTCCCACATCCTGTGTTCTTCCTGGTGTCTGATAGTGGTGTGGCACACACTATTGAGAAAACAGGGGCTCGGATGCCATGAGAATCAGACAGAGGCAGTCCCCCTACAACCACGTTAGACAGAATTAGGTCATAGAATTCCAAGAGTGTTGGGTCCTTTGGAAGACAGTTTCTGTTTTTCTTCCTTCTGTTCTGATAAATGCCAAACTCCTTGTCAAAATGTTAATGACTAGACAGCAAAATTAGACTGTCTCCTGAATCATTTCTTTGCGGGTCTGGATATTTGATTTAAATTTTGGAAAATTAGTGTGTGTGTGTGTGTGTGTACATGTGCACATGTGGACATCAAAGAACAACTTTTGGGAGTTGGTTTTCTTCTTCTACTGTGGGATCTGGGACTTGAACTCAGGTCTTCAGCCTTGTGTGGCAAGCACTCTTACCCACTGATCCATGCTGCTGGCCTGGAGTTGGAGGTCTGACCAGGTCCTTTTCTTCTGCTCTGTCAGTTTCGATCTGGATAGTCTCTATTATTTTTGATTTTTGCATAGTCCTTTCTGTTTATATTCCCCCCTCTCTTATATTTCTTATGCTCCCCTCTGCTCATGTAAAATGTGGAAGGAGGAACATTCATGAGAATGGTTCAAATAATTAGACTCCTCAGCTAGGCAAATCTACGTATTTGTTCCAAAAGGGGCGGGGCAAAGATGTCTTCAGTACAATGCAGAGAGATGGACTTTGAAGTCTTTTGTGAGTGGAAGTTTCCTATAAGTTCTTGAAGCATAAAGAGAGCACAACCAAGATCAAATCCAATTATTATTTTTCCTTCCTCACAATAAAAAATCCCTTTCTGTCTTCAATAACTACTGCTTTACCCTACTGTGAATAAATATTTTTTAAAAATTACTGTTATTTAAATAATTGAATCTGATTCTCATAGACATTAGTTATCATGGATATAGAACCAATTTGTTTGTTACTGTGAGAGATACGAAAGTGTTGCCTCTGTCCAAGTTCAACTTGGCATTTTGTTAGAAAGTGAGTGACTAGATATCTAATTATCCTTACACAAAGATGTATCAGTTATCTGTTATTGTGTAACAAGTTACCCCAAAGTTTAGAGGCTTGAACTCATATCTGTTAATCATCTATGGCTTCTGTAAGAAAGGAATCTGACCTTGGCTTCCTTGGTCCTGTGTGACAAGATTTACAACAAGGCTGAAGTCAGGGTCTAGGGTCTCTAGTTCCATCTGAGGCCTCAACTACAGAAAGATACACTTCTCAGCTCATCCATGTGGCTGTTGGCAGGGTGCAGTTCTGATAGTTTTGGTCAGTGGGTCTTGCTTTCTCACTGACCTACTGGTTCGAGCCACCCTTGGTTCCTGCTGTGTGGGTCTCAACACTATAGCTTGCTTCGTGGAAATGGAAGTCTGAGAAGTCAGTTGGGAGAAGTTGGTAACTAAGTGAAAGGGATGGCAAACTGGCTCAGAAGGTAGCAATGCTGCCTGCCATGCCTGATGTTCTGAGTTCGACTTCTGGGACTTACATGATGGAAAGAGAATTAACTCTTACAAGTTTCCCTCTGACCTTCACATATGCACTGTAGTGCAATTATGTGCTGTGGCGTGTGTGTGTGTGTGTGTGTGTGTGTGTGCGCGCGCACACACACACACCAAATAACTATATAATACATGTAAAAAATTATAGTTATGTAAACTGATTTTGAAAATAACAGCTTGATCATCTCTGTGTGTATTGCTTTGCTTAGAGGAGAGCCATTCTATCCAGCTCACACTCCAATTGCATTCTCCTAGGGCTCAGGTACCAGGAGATCCTGGGGCTGCATCAGAAGATGCCTCTTCCATGGGGTTTAAGGGAGTGTTGAAGAGGGGAGAAGAAGCTGTGATTCCTTAAGCTCAGGGAATGCTAAGGAAATCTCAGTTTTGCTGGCCTGCTGGCTTAGGCTTGTACTTTTTTGGCCAGTCGGTGAAAGTTATAAGAGCTAGCTAGCAAGAAGCTTGAGCCATAGGCCATACAGTCTGTAATTAATATAAGCCTCTGTATGTTTACTTGGGTCTGAGCGGCTGCAGGACCAGGCGGGACACAGGAAAACTTCTAGCTACATGGCCTGATACTTTACTATGTTAAAATGAGAAGGTCTGAGCAGACCATGAATCAATCTTTGATCAAAATCACATCCCATACCCTAATTCAAAAGCAAACAACCTGGGCTCACCCCACCTCTGGCTCTAGGAACATCTGGCCAAGCAACCAACATCCATCTGAATGAAGACCCAGCTCCTTGGTGGACTGCACCTTTCTGCTGCATTATGCAGAGGGTCCTCAGAACTGCAGCGTGAGAGTCTTTGGAACTTGCTAGGAAAGGGGTCTCTGGCCATGAAGCACATGGGGAAGTGGGGCAGGGAGGTAATGGTTTCCACCGGATTCCTTTTTATATTTTATTTAGATTAAGTTCTTCTCAGCAGGGTGATTTCTTAATTAGAGCCGCCCAGCCAGGCAGCCCTCTAGCTCCGACCCTCCACTGCCTTCTAAGGTTTCATGAGGGACCTTGTCCAGCCTTATTTCCTGAGTTCTAATATTTGAATAGTATGCAATGGATTTCAATGGGAGGAAAAGACATGTAATTTAATCATCTTTATTAGATTTTGCCCATGGATGGGGAGAGAAGGAGGAAGGAGAAGGGACATGGGTCCTCCCTGGATTTTCTTTTTCTGTACCTTTCTTCCAGTAGTCAAGGAAGGAAGAAAATCATTGCCTCCCCCAACCCTCTTTTTAAAAATAAAGACACTAAATGAAAACATTAAGCCAGAAAGAGGAGTCCGTAGGAGGCAGGATGTTCCAAGGTCTGATGGAGCCATTCATGTAAACAGAGTATGCAGTTCCTTTGCTGGTGACCTGGATCCGGAGTGTGATGGCTCTGAAGTCCCTTGCTTTTCCTCTGCACTACAACAGAAGCTGCAGGCAGACTGAACTCAGCAAACCTAAGGACCCTGCATGCCGAGCCTGTGGCCTGTGGGCGACGTGGCCCCCAGGACAGCTGTGAATGAAGCCCAACACAAGATCAGAGGCTTATTTAAAACATTATTAAAAATGTTTTTCCTTCCTTCCTTCCTTCCTTCCTTCCTTCCTTCCTTCCTTCCTTCCTTCCTTCCTTCCTCCTTCTCTGCCTCCCTCCCTTTGTCCCTCCCTCCCTCCCTCCCTTCCTCCCTCTCTTCCTTCTTTTTTTTCTTAAGCTGATTGCATGGCAAGCTTGAGCTTTGAACATGACTGTTACGTCACAATGTCCAAAAGTAGGACTCCATAGTGTGCTGTTTTGCCTGATCATAACTGACCCGGGTCTAGCCACTCTCGAAGGAAGAAAACAAGCTGGTAGTAACCGAGAAAGACAAGATGGAAGTTAGCACACCGTGCTAGAGGAGCATAAAGAGAGGTGGGCCACCTTGCCACCGGGGGAAGAGGGATGCCTCCGGTGGGATGGGAAATGGGGCAGCCATAGATCAAATCAAAAGGACGTCGTGGAGGAAATAATTCTACTGGAGACACTTCCGTGGCTCACCCCATACAAAAAGAATTGTGTTGCTACAGTTGGCGAGATGGCTCAGTGGGACCAAGTCTGGTGACCTCAGATTGATTCCTGGGACCCCACATCATAGAAGGAGAGAACCAGCTACTGCAAGCTCTTCTCTAATTTCCTCCGCACAGACAAAAATAAATACATAAATAAGTGGGGGCGGGGAGGAAAGTCTTTAAAGAATTGAATTGCTAATTCTTTCAGTTGACATGCAAAATGACTCCCTTCAGCCTATAATCCCCATCCTGTTAATCTTTCCTCAGTTGAAAATGATAGAAAAGAAGTTACTCATTGACAAGATTTCAAGATCCACATTCCCACTGCTCCATTCAAATGAAGCAGGACCTAGGATTTTCAAACCAATTGTATCACAGATAAAAACCAACACCGACCATCCTTATCCAGAGACCTGGAGCACCATTATAATTTTTTTTCCTGTCTCTGTGTGTAAGAAATTGTCAGCCTGTTTAGATTGCCTCACAGCAGGGGCAGAACATTGTTCACCACATCAATTTTAGGGGGGCGGCAGGGGAATTGAGTTAAGAAGTATAATGCTATCTCTAAACAAGAGAAGAGCATTCTCCTAAGGTTAGTAAGGACTCTGGCTAGCACACCCTGTGTATAAGCTGATTTTGGGCTTTACATTGTTAAAAATACTTGAACTGAGAGTCTTATTTACATATCAGATATCTTCATTAACTAATTATATGAGCAGAAAACATATTTTCATAGCAATTAGTTTGATAAAAAGTTGTCCTTGGTCCTACAGATTGCCTACTTATTTTAAATTTATGAAGGTGGTATTCTAAGAAAGCCCAACATACAACCCTAATTTTAACAATTCCTTACACTATAGCTACAGAGGGATATGCTGTCCTAGCCAGTGTTACCAGGACAGTTGTCTCCAGATCCAAAGGAAACTGAAAAATAATAGCCTCCTGCCCACCCATTCACCCTACAGAATAGTTTACCTACAGAGCTCAGTGGGTCTGTGTCCTACTTTCCTGTCCAGTAGCTATGATAAAACACCCTGACAAAAAGCAATTTAGGGGACAAACAGTTTATTTAGCTCCTAGCTCCAGGCTACAGTTCGTCATTGTGGAGAAGTCAAAGAAGAAACTTGAAGCTGCTGGTCCTCCTCAGTCAAGGGCAGAGAGAATGAGTGCATGCTGGCCTGGACCCAGCTAGGTTTTCCTACTCTTACACGGTCTAGAGCCTCATACCACAATGGTGGCACCCACTAGCAGGCTGATTCTTCCCACATCAGTGAAGATATGACAATCCCTCACAGACGTGCCCACAGGGTAGCCTGCTCTAGACGGTCTCTGGCTGAGACTCTCAATGACTGATGGTCAAGTTGATAATGAAAAGTAACCATAGCAGTCTGGGATATGGTCTTTGATTTTAAAAACTCAAATGGCAAATTCAAAGACAAATTATTCTGCAAATCTTAGGAGAGCTCTCCCTCTTATTTCCAGGACTCTCTGTCTTGCTTGCCATGCTGTTCCATTAGACTCCATTGGTAAAGAGGTACCCGAATCTTGTTCTGGATTCTATCCACTTCGTTGATTTTCCTAGGGTCTAAGGCAGATTTGGGTTAATGTTGTTTTAGTTAGAAGTGGGAAGGGAATGGGATTTTGATCAAAGATTGGTTTAATAGGTCAATGAATCAAATCTTGGCATGTTTGGATATTTGATTTACTGACCTAAACATACACATAGTATTTGAATGCAAAATTGATTCATCTTTTCTGTATTTAGAGAAAAATCCTATTCACAACCTTTCTGCTCAAGAGAAAGCACTTTTTTTTTTATCCTCTTTTGTTTGATTCACACCTTATTAAAAAAGGCCAGGAATGACAGCACAAACTTGTTATCCCCCACTGGTGGGTGAACACAGGCTGACCCCTGGTACTTGCTGGCCTGCCTATCCTGCCTACATGGCAGGCTCCAAGGCAGTGAGAGACACTATTTCAAAAGCAGTGGATGGTACCTAAGGGACAAGACCCAAGCTTGTCCCCTAGCCTCCACGTACAGATGTGCACACATACCACACACCAGTGCACGTAAAAACGTACAGAGACAACCACAACTGCAGAAGAGCTTAAATGTGAAATACGACACAGTGGCTTTGCCTGAATGAAACCCCAGGTTTCACCAGCATGTTTCAGCAGAGATGACATGGAGGTGGTTGGTATCAAGGGGAGTGGAGCATGTCCCAGGCTTAGCCCTATGGATATACTGAAAAACCCTTTTTAGCCTTTCAAAGGCAATTAACCTAAGTTGTCTTTAGCTGCTCATTCTGCAAGTCTTGGTGCCTGATATAATCACTAAGGACTTGCCATGTTAAAAAGAAAGCTTCTGGAATCAGGATGAATTGCCTCTGTTCGTTTTAATCGTAGCTATGATGCACCCACAGCCAGGCATTATGCAAGGTCTGGCTTAGATTAGCCCCTGGCTGGGAGGCTGAGCTAATTTGGTGCCCACAATCATGTCTGCCCCAATGGCATTCTGCTCCCTCCAAGACATGTCCTTCTACTTGTTTTTCTCAGATAGGAGCCATGACTGTGTTGGGCCATCTATATTTTTTTGCCCTGGGCCTCTCATGACGCAAGTTGGTGAGACAACTGGCTGTGATTAGGGATATGATCTATGACCTTGAAACAACATGAAATTGACTGACATCGAGGGGGTCCATCCTTGGAAAATCATAAGTACAGGAATGCATGACCCCAAACTGTTCCAATGTGGGCTCACTACCAGAATCAGAAAGACAAACAAATAAACAAACAACTATAAACAAACAAACCTTTTAAAAGTGCAGTGCTTTTCTTGGGGTGTTGCCCAGCCTTGGGGTGCAGAGCAGCAGTGTTCATGCCTTGTGAGAACTGAGGGACCAGCCTGGGATTTCATGCTGCAGAGGCTGGTCAGCTGCCTGTTAAAACAAACCACGTGTAGTTGTAAGTAAGAGTGAGTTGGGGCTGGAGAGAGGGCTCATGGGTAAAGTGCTTACCATGCCAGCTTGAGAACCTGAGTTTGGTATCCAGCATCTGTGTTTGTAAAACGAAACAGGACAGAGTGCAGCAGTGTAATTCACCTGTATGTGTAGCTGGGGAATTTCTCTCCGGCTCCCGCCAAGTCCCGTCAGTCCTGGAGCCCACTTATAAAATAAACACATAGACTCTTACATTATTTAAACTGCTTGGCCATTAGCTCAGGCCTATCATTGTCTAGCTCTTACTCTTATATTTAGCCCATTTCTATTAATCTATACTTTGCCACGTGGCTCGTGGCTTACTGGTACCTTACATCTTCCTTGTCCTGGCAGTGGCTCCAGGCAGTCTCCCTCTCTCCCTTCCTGTTCCCTCAATTCTCCTCTCTGTTAGTCCCGCCTATACTTCCTGTATGGCTACTGGCCAATCAGTGTTTATTTATACAAAGAGATATCCACAGCACTTCCCCTTTTCTTCTTTTTCAAAAAGGAAGGTTTTAACTTTAACATAGTAAAATTACATATAATAAAACAATTATCGAGTAAGAATTACAGTTACAATATTAAAGAAGATATTCTATCTATCTTATATTTGTGAGTTTAAGGTTTTATATCTAACTTATCTTTTATCATAACTAAGGAAAATTGTAACTATCTAGCTTCAACTACATCAAAGACCTCAGAAGGATATATAATATTACCTGAGAAATGGGAGGATGCAAGCAACTTTCGGGAGTCTTGTAGGGTAGACAGAGACACCTGACAGCCTGGACAGTCACCTTATGTTCCTTTGTAAAGTTGGGGCATCTGTCTTTAGCCCACAGGGCTAGAGTCTCTCGGTCATTTTTCTCTGTGTCCTGTAGAATGTCTGGCAGTTTTCTCTGCGAAGCAGGAACCTGAAGGACCATTTTGTCAAGCAAAGTTCAGAGGTCCTCTTTCTATGGGTCCTGCATGTCCAGTTGATCAAGCAGTCCAGGCAAGAACAGTTTCTTCCCCAAATGGCTATTTTTACCAAGGTGAAGACAAAGTCCACATGGAGTGTCTTTGATGCCTATCCTTCTCTCTGAAGTAAATCTGGTGTTGTCAGGAGCAGACATGTCTCACTGTCCAGAAAGTCTAAATTTTTAAAAGTATTTTAAATGCCATATTCTGTAGGTCTTTGAAGTATTTGAAGATTACCTATCTATCTGAAATACATCTATGTATACCTAGAAGACTTAACTAACATGGCTACACGTATGATTATCATAGATGACTAACTATTAATCTGTTTTTTTAAATTATCTATTACAATCTAAATTAGTTACATAAACGTAATACCTCAAATGAGAATAGAAATATATATACAGTATAACAAAATTAACTTTAAATTTGTATCAATAAACTAAAATCTATACCAATGTAAAACATTTCAAACAAGTTGCTCTTTAAAAGTAGGTTCGTTAATCTACCCTTTCATCCTATCATATCTATATCAAATCCCCTTTTCTTCTTTAGAAAGAGATCACATTTATAATTAACCTGATTTAATAAAAATATTGGTTTTTTTTCTGTCCCATACCAGAGGGCTCTTCTGATATGGGACAAAAGAATCTTTGAACCTTTTATTTTAGGAATATGTTTGGGTTTAGAGAAGGAATGAGCCAATTCCATCTCCAAAGCCAGCATGGTATATTTGGGGATTTGGGCGTAGCTTCTCTTACTACTTCCTGCTGGAGGGGGGTGCTGTATCATATGGGGACACAAAGAAAATTTTAGGATTATGGAGTAGTCCGTGGTGTATTGTCTGAGCCAGTTGCCTTGAAATGGTTCTGGATGTTGGATCATCTGGGCCATGGTGTCATCAGAGACCTTTCAGGGGGTCTTGGCTGGTCAAACCTGATGTATCTTAATCTGGAACAAATCCATAGCCTCTGGCTTTCTGTGGAAAAAAAAGCAGAGTCTCCTTTCCAAAGCAACATATCCTTACATCCAAATTTTGAAGTCAAGGTACCTTTAAAGTATACATTTTGGCATAACTCAACAGCTTTTACAATCAAATGTTTTTATTTAGTTATGAATATCAAAGACAACATAATCCAGATTCTTTGTGTGATAGCCATCTTTATGTGGCTTATTACCTTTACTGTTTATTTAAAGACTTTATTTTTAAAAACTATCTATTTGTTTATATAACTGGGTTTCTTCCTTTGCTGTAAAGACAGCTGAAGTCCCAGGTTTGGGCTTATGTTGTTGTTTGACCCCAGAGAACCACAGAAGAGATGCTACATTGAAAATAAATCAATCCCAAACCATTTCGAGATCATATGTTATGAAATCCTTTCTGTTAATGCCTCTGGATGCTTTCTATCAGCAGAGAGAGGCATATGCCATGGCTGCTTTGAAGTCACTCTGTGCCTTTAGGTTTACAAATGATATGTGTGCTAGGCAGCTGCTGTTTGTGTATTTGGGGAGTTGGGGTCTACAGAGGGAGGGCTGGTTGCTCATCATTAGTGAGTACCATTTCTCTCTTCCTGAGTCAAGGAGCTTAGCTGTGAAGCCACAGGAGGCTAGAGGTGCAGAGGTTGAAACTGGAAGAAGAGGAAGTGAACAGTGGGAGAGTAACCAATCCCATCAGCGGGGGCAGGTGCAAGTCTCCCATGTGACTAGGTAACTCTGGGACAGCCTTGCAAAGGGAAGCGAGGAAAGGTGATTTCCGCAGATCTTCGACATCCCCTCCTGCCTGCTTTCCTCCTCCTCCCAGCTGCTGTTGGCAAGAAATAATTGAAAGAATGTCGTATCAAACCCCAAGAAGAAAGAATCCCTGCCAGCCTCCCCCATGACCCTCAACTCCAATTCTGCCTGGACTGTTTTTCTTTAACATAACTGACTGAGGTTCAGGTCCCATATCAAAGGACAGAAGAATAACACCGGGTCCTGGGCTGGTGGGAGGAGGGGTTTAAGTCCTCACAGATGTCAGTCAAACACCAGCTAAGGTTCCCCACCTCCTTTACTTGGCCCTTCTGGGGAAATACAGAGTACATAGCCAGAAATCCTTCAGTACTCAGTGGCTGCTCTTCCTTGCATGATTTATTATAGATATTAACTCTATGTATTTGATCCGATTATCTCCTGAGTTTCTGCTTGTTAATGTGTTAGAATATATGCTTTTTGGAAGCTGGAGAGAGACAAGTGGTTAAGAGCACTATTTGTTCTTTTAGAGGATCTGAGTTTGGGTGCCAGCACCCCTGTCTGGCCACTCACAACCCTCTGTGACTTGAGGGAATCTGACACTGTCTTCTGGTCCCCATGTGTACCCATACCACATGAGACATACACATTTAAATATATGTACTCTTTATATATAAAAAGATAAGCCTCATTTTAAATATATAATAAATTATTTCAATGTTCCTCATAAAGTTCATTAAAAAAATAGACTCTACATCCTACAGTCAGTACAGAGGAGGGCTGAGTTAAAGGGAAGGGCCAGCATTCTCCATATGAGTGTCTTATGTGTCTGAAAGTGTAATGCTTTTATTTTGTTTGCCATTTGCTTTTACAGACATGGATGTGGAATTCGGGTCTTTGCTAGCCAAATAGGGGTGGGCACATGCAAGGAAAAAGCACTCCAATTTGTTAGGATAAAGGATGGGTCTCAGATTTGCACAGAATCAAGGTATACTGGTACCCATGGTGGCTGCATGCTTTTGTTCTTGTTTCAACCTGTTGTAGACTTAGGAAAAGTCAACTATCTTTCTCCTCCATTTCCAGGTGCAGGAAGAGAAGCGTGGCAAGGGAAAAAGTCTTCCCTCTTGATTGTTTAGGGGAAAAGGGAGTCCGCTTGCATCACAGATATGTATCTCTTATTACAGTGTCTATGTGAGTGATGTGTGTACATGTGTGTGGATGCATGGCAAGGTGATGTTGAAGGCAGAGGATCACTTTGTAGAGTCAATTCTCTTTGTCCATCTTTACATGGATTCTGCAGATCCAACTCGGGATGCCAGGTTTGTGCAGACTCTCTTTACACCCTGAGCCATCTTGCTGGCTCTGTTATTTCTTCATGCTCTTGAAGTCACCTTAGAAATGTCTGAGGTAACTGTGTTGGAACTGAGCATTTCTGACATCTGTTCTGTTTTCTGCCTTGGTTGGCAACATTTTCTTCAATTTCCAGGGCTTCCCAAGAGGACCAAAGATGATCATCCGACATCTGTGTTTCTGAGTTGTTCTGGTCTACCAATTCCCACTGAGCTATTCCTCTGAAAATTTCCAGGAGCTCTGAAGAATGGAGAACCTCCAGAAGGGTTAAAATCTAAAGCCAACTGGAGCAAAGGCACCTTTAGTTTGTATTCCTTGTGACGTCTTGATGCTGAGTTGCTATTCTTCTTGTTTACCAAAGTGGAATCAGGGGCCAGTAGACTGTTGGAGGTGGAGGAAATTTGCAAAATTCCTGTCCCAGTCTTTAATTTTTCATTCATCTTTGCAAATTTTCTGCAAAACAACTTCTAGTATGTATTAACTCATTGACTGGCTCATTCAGTCATTCAACCGTGTATCCATGACATGCTTCAAGTAGAATTAGAGGGAACATTATCCTTACAAGGCACCTTGTTCTCCAGTTGGTCTGCCTCCCCTTCTGTAGGCCCTGCAAAGCTTTTGAGAGGGTGTGGTTTTGAGAAAGTGTAGACAAGGTACAAGCTCTCTTTCACAGGGTCACCTAAGACCCTTGGGAAACCCAGGTATTTACATTATGATTCATAACAGTAGCAAAACTACAGTTACGAAGTAGCAATGGAAATGATTTTATGGTTGGGGGAGGGGTCTCCACAGCCTGAGGCACTGTATCCAGGGGTCACAGCAGCAGCAGGAGGGTGAGAACCTCCACTCTAAGTGCTGTCTGTCCAAGTATTTCATCAGAGCAACAGAAATGACACCAGCATCCCAGCTTGTGTGGTGATAGCTCGTTACAGTTCACGGACATCTTTCATGTGGTTCAGCAGAGTGAGACCTGGCTTGACGATGGGCAGACACGAGTCCAGTGGTGATTTCTGAGGCCATGGACATGTGACACAGTCACTAGAAAGTTGACCATGTTCACAGCCGTAAGTGTCTGTGACCCTGTCCCTGGTGGTCAGATGATCTGACGTGACAATTGAGGAGAGCACTGGCCTCTTATTCACTTGGCTTGGTCCTACCATTGTGTTGTCACTGGTTGGGAGCTTGAGTGGCCCTCAAAGCCCCCCACACACTGAAGGCTTCATTGCTAGCATGTGTTGTGACTGGGAGGTAATGTGACTTTTAGGAGGTGGAGCCTAGTAGGAGCAAGTTAGATCACCAGGGCATGCCCTGGAACACGCCATTTGGATTCTGGCCCCTTCCTGGTTTTCTTTGCTTCCTGGTTTGCATGAGGCAAGCAGCTTTGCTTTACTACTGATTTCCCACAGCGGTACTCGACTTTGTCACCAGTTTCCAAGCAATGGGCCAGGTGTCATGGTGTGCACCTGGGATCCTAGCACACTTGGGATCCCAGCACTCCCAAGAGCTGCCGTTGCCAATGCTGCTGCTGCCACCACTACACAATACTACCACCATCACCACCACCACACAATACCACCATCATCACCACCCCATCCCCATCACCACCACCATCACACACCACTACCACCACCACCACCACCACCACCACCACCACCACCACCACCACCACATACCACCACCACCACCACCACCACCATACACCACCACCATCATCACCACCATTACCACCACCACCACACCACCACCAACAGCACCATCAACAACAAATGGAATCAGTTGAATATGGGCTAAAAACTCTGCAACTGTAAGCCACACAAACCTTTTCTTTTTTTTAATTGATTTTGATAAGGTATTTTATTACAGAGGCAGAAATAAGACTTATGAAATATGGTTTTTCATCTGGTTCACTCTGTGTTCAGAAAACCAAACCAAAGAGTAGCTTAAAATTAGGAAACAGGTGGCTGGAATGACCCAGTCTGCTGTCAACATGTCCAGTGGCTTTGGTTCCTATGGGTATCTTATTCAGAATTGGCATGCAATACAACACAGAAATACTCTCTGAATTCTCAAGCCTTGACCCTTGTGCTATTTATCATCAGATGTCATAGGATTCCTAATTGAGCTTATTTTCAGGGGAAAAATTGTGCCTTATTCTGTTTTCAGGGGCCCCTTCAAACCCATTTAACTTGGTGAATGATGTATGTTCTTCTGTGGATGTTGTTTAGTTTCATCTTAAAAAGAAAAGACAGCTACAGAGTAGCACTTGACATGTCCGCAGCTTCAGCCTGCTTTAGCTGCTGATGAGACCCAATTGTAACTAACAGGCATGTGACATCTCTCAGCCAAGTTGGTCACTCTTTGATATATATCCATATGCACACATTCTAGGTTTGAAAAAAAACCTAGAGCACTTTTTCCATTAATTTTTAAAACCCAGTGTTCATGTTAAAGGAAATTTAATACATAGGGTTCTTGATGAGGGAATATCTTTCTATATGCTGCAAATATGTGTTGCTCTGATTGGTTGATAAATAAAATTGCTTGGCCTATGGCAAGGGTGAGGGGACACCAACTTGCCATCTAGGGAGCAGCATGTAATAGCGCATGGGTAAAGCCACAGAAAATGTAATGCCACACAAGTAAAGCCACGGAAAACATGGCAACATATAGATTAACAGAAATGGGCTGAGTTTAAGTGTAAGAGCTAGTCAATAGGAAGCCTGAGCTAATGGTTGAGCAGTTTTAATTAATATAAGCCTCTGTGTGTTTACTTGGGTCTTAGCGGCAGCAGACCGGGTGGGGCACAGGAAAACTTCCAGCTACAGGTTCTGAATCATTTACAGTTAAATCTTCAAAATATGAGTCTCTAAGGAGCAACTAGTGTCTAAGAAATCCTAAGACACACACACAGAGACACATACAGAAACACACATGTGTATGCATGCATATGTGTGTGTGCTTGTAAATTTCTTTGAAACATTAAGAAACAGATGTTGTAGTCTCAGTGTACTCACAGTGTAAACAGAAGTGAACACCCTTCCCTCCTGTTGCAGGAGGGAAGGCATGAAAGTGGAGATGGGGAGATGAATGTGCCAAGAAGCACTGACCTCAGCCTCTCCAGACATGAACATAGCCCATGCTTCCAGGTCTCTACTTAGCAATGTCTCACTCACAGTCAAGGGAGCAATGGGTGGCCGCAACTTTTCCATTCTGAAGGTGTGCTGAGGTTGGCAGAGAAAACTCGCTAGCCTTCTGCAGAGAAGACCCACACAGGCAAGACCACCCCTCCCTTCCCTTCCCACCCCCCCTTTTTCCCCTTTAAAGAAAGTGGTCATAATGTGTCCTTTCATTTATAATTTTATGGCGGTCTCAATTGAACGTGTAAAGAAAGGGGAAAAATGCTAAGTTGCCATGGACGTTTGGCTTTTTGCCCACTGTACTACAATCTGCTCTCTCCCCCAGAGCAAAATGATTTCAGAGGTTCTGATAGGAAGAATGCAGCACAGAAAGGCAGGGCCTTCAGGAAAACTACTTATTTTCAAATATGATCGGTTTAGCTTTTCATATGGTGAAAAGAGAATTCCGTTGCACCCCATCACACTTGTAACTCCTGTAAGCAAAGGCTCTCATTGGATGGCTTCTTTCACAAATGGGTCTGCAAGTGCTGAATAGGCAGCCAGGCATCTCTTCTGTGGCTTGCACGTGTGTGTGTGTGTGTGTGTGTGTGTGTGTGTGTGTGTGTGTGTGTGCATATCTGCACACACATGGGCACATGTGTGTGAGGGTGAGTGTGCATGAGAGTGGCGGGACACCAGGAGTCATCCTCGATAGCTCTGATTCACTGAGGCAAGGTCCATCAACCCAACTGATAGTCCAGCTGAATGGCTGGCCTTCCTGGCCAGCTTGTTCTGTGGATTCCATCTTTTCTTTCTAAGGCTGGAATGACAGGTGGCAGCCACAATCACCAGCATTTGCATGGACTCTGGGGAACTGAGCTCTGGCCTTCAACTATTGGCAAGCACTTTAACCGCTGAACCAGGTGCCCAGTTCCTGCTTTCTGATTTTTAGATTCTATTTTATTAGCTTCATAGCATTCTCCAAAGTGCAGGCACAAGGGGCTGTGCCTTCCACTTTCAGGAAGGATCTGCCCCCCACCTCCAATGTGGCTTTATGCCTCTTGAAATCATTATCAGAGGACAAGGTTGTGTGTGTTTTTAAATTGCTTTCTTTTGAGTCAAAGTTCCCACAACAAGAAGAAGATCAACAGATGTTAATATTTGGTGGCACTTATGAAATGATTACTACCAGCTAGCATTATGTTTAGGGTATTTAATTGGCACAGTCGTCCACGTCATTTGCTAAGGAAACTGTGGCTTATTTAAAAACAAACAAAACCATGATGTAGATATTGATCAGATAAACCAACCGCTACAGTGCCAAACTATGATGGAACATAGGCCAGACAAATTCCTTGTGTTGACGTGTGTATTGAAAACCCAGAATCAGAGATGCGCTTTTCAACTGAGAAACTGAACTACTCCTATAGTAAGGACTGTTTTATTTTACTTAACATTTTCATTTATTTTTGAGAATTTCATATAACATAATTTGGTCATATTCTTTTTCCTCTCCCAAAGTCTCCCAGATCCTCCCTCTCCTCCTACCCACCCAACTTCCTAATTTTTCCTTCTCTCTGAAAAACAAAAAAAAAAAAAAAGAGAACAAACAAAAACATTTCTCCCCCTCAAAAAACCTAAAACCATAAAGTCTGATACTTGTTGTCTGTTAACTTGCCAAAACATTTTAATGTGTTTTTAAGATATTTATTTATCTATTGTGTGTGTAGGAGGGCAGATACATGTGTATTTGTTAGGTGTATGTGTTAGTGTGTGAGTTATTGCGGAGGCCCGATTTTGACATGGAGGAGTCTCCCTTAACTGCTTTTCCATCTTACTTTTGGAGACAGGGTCTCTCATGAGCCCAGATCTCATTGATTCTTGTTGGCCAGTGAATTCCCAGGATCCTCCTGTCTCTGCCTCTGCCATGGCAAGGTTGCAGGTGTGAGCAGACACACCTCGTGTTTTTAGGTGGGTGGAGGGATATGAACTCAGGCCTTCATGCTTGCAGAGCAAGCGCTTTAGCCACCGAGCCTGGTTAGAAACAAAACAACAACAACAACAAAACTCTGGCTCTGCATAGTAATTTATAAAGCTCACGAAATAATTTGCATATAGCTAGAGGTATATGTTCTCCCCGTCAGTATTTATGGATATTTCTTGTTATTTGTTCCTGATGTACTTGCTTGATGAATGCTCACTCTAGGGTGGATAAGGCTGGAAACAGAAGGATAAAAGAGATGGAGTACCTCCTGGTGACTAACTTAGTAGCAGAGAAACTTCTAGAAATCCCAGCCTGGGTGAAGGGAGGAGGAGACTGGACCTGCTTCGACTGAATCTACCAGGCTGAGCTGAATCCCCAGGGGAGTCCTTGGCCTGGAGAAGATGGGAATGGGGGGTGGGTTGGGGGGAGGGCGACGGGTGGGGCGGGAAGAGGGAGGACAAGGGAATCTGTGGCTGACATATAAATTAAATTATAAAATAAAAAACAAACAAACAAAAAAGAGTGTCTAAAGCATGCTTCTTGAGTAGCATTTAGCTTTACCACATCCCTTTCAGCTTAGACTTGTTCTGTGAGGAATGCCAAGAGGGAAGGTCCTCCACAGACTCAGACACCTTTTGTCATGCCTAGAAACTTTTCTGGTTTTTTTGCCCCAAAGCATCAGATTAGTTCAATTCATGCTATGATTTGAAATTCTGGCAATTAATATGTGAATGATGCAAGAACACCCAACTCCAACTCTAGTTTTGGTTCCCTTCTGGCTTTAAGCTCCAGAAAGCAGGGTGGGCAAAGGGGTGGAATCCATTCACAATTTGCCTTTGTTTCGAACATTTTAAAAAAAGTTTTATTTTTTATTATGCTGAAATTCATTGGCTTTTAAAAGTTATTAATTTTTTCAAGCAATGTATTTTCATCATTTTCCCCATCCCCCAACTTGTTTTTAATAATTCCAGTTATATGTGCAAACATCCATCCCAGCTCATGGCAGTATTGGAAGTTCCACCCTCCCATGGCTCTCCTCTGTACGATAGTAAAAACCAAGCAGAGACGCTAATTAGCTGATCCTTAGCAGGAAGGTGAAAGATCACACTTAGCTTTACATGTTGCCTTCTTGTTCAAAGAACAGCGTCAGCATCCACTAATGAATCCATCATCGAAGAATGCTGCCAGCATCGCTCCATCATTAGCCAATCTCCAAAAGAAGCCAGAGGACCCGCTGATGGGCATCCGATGGCTTCGAATGCCTCTGTCGTTCATTTTTCATCCATCAGGTAAAGTGGCCAGATCTGAATCCAATTTCCAACCCATTACTTTTATTTACAAATGAATTCTTATTTTATGCAAAAGACTAAAGTTATATAACAGATGGACATAAAAACAAATTAATAACCAGAAGTACTGCCTTTAATTTCAGCCTTTTGGGTTTTTAAAAAAATACTCTATTTCCCAGAAACAGTGAATTTAAGCATATTTGTTTTATGATACAAAGTAGGTTGTTCCTTGTTTTTATGACTTTTTATTAATGTGTTTCAGTTTCTACAAGTTGTGTGTGTGTGTGTGAAGGTCAGAGAATGAATGATTCCCTTCAGGCTGTGGCTTTCTGTGTGTCAAATAATTAATTGAGAATCAGAATTTTGTTAAGACTGGGGAGGCACATGATTGTATCCATAAGAATCATTCATTCATCTGATTTGGGAAATTCCTTTTGTAATGGTATAACGAACAGATAAATGTTTAAATTTGTAGAGAAATTCAAAAAACACAAAACAACAAAAAAGGCACTTTAAAAATGAGGACAATCTGGGGCTGGAAGACAGCTCATCAGATAAGAGCAGGTACTGTTCTTCTGAAGAACCAGAGCTTAGTCCCCAATACCCACAACAGGTGCTTCACAACTGCCTGGAATGCCAGCTCTAGGCTGTCCAGTACTTTCTGGCATCCTCAGGTACTTACACTCATGTGCATATACCACCCCCACTCCTCACCATCACACACACACACACACACACACACACACACACACACACACACATAAAAAAAAAAAAAAATCAAAAATAAACTCATACAAAGAAAGAAAGAAAGAGAGAGAAAGAAAGAAAGAAAGAAAGAAAGAAAGGAAGGAAGGAAGGAAGGAAGAAAGAAAGAAAGGAAGAAAGAAAAGGAAAAGAAAGAAGGAAAGGAAGACTGTTAGGTATCCAGCTTCTAAATCCAAATGGTTATTTACTATCCTTTCTCTGAAGCATAGCCATTCCCCCTAGGCTCAAAAGATAGACAAACAGGAAATTAGTTCAATTTAAATTTCCGTTTGGGGGTTGGTTTCAATTGTGTTTGTATTTAATGACAGAAATCTCCCCAATTCAGTAAAACTAGATGGTCTATGGAAATTGTTTGTGGAGCTCTTTTCTTCCTATTCACTTTATTGAAAACTGTAGCTCAGCTCTGATTTCTATCAACTCCCCTGCCATCCTTTCTTAATCACAGTAAATGAAAGTCACGATATGTTTTTCAATTAGAACTTGGGAAGTTCATTTTCTCACTGTGAGTGGTCAGAGTCCACTGCTTTCTGAGAGGAAAGCTAGGAAGCACAGATCACACTCAGCTGGCTAGAGATAAACAGAAAACACACTTTAAAAAAAAAGTAAAAGAAAAATCAGAGATGCAGTGAGCTAATGGAATGAAGCCTAGATGGCGGCAGAGCCAGAACGGAAAATCACAGCCTGAAATGCCGCTGATAGTCAAGAGTGCAACTCTCTCCAAGAGCCCTCTCTTTTGATGGGAGTCGAAGCCCCTTTAGAAGCCCATCCATTCCTAAGATTCTAAAAGAAAGGCTGGAATCTTCAACACAGTGTAGCTTTTATCCACTGTTAATGTGATTTCTTTTTCTTCAATAAACTTATTAAGACTTTTTTTCTTTTCACACCTAGGGATTTCTCTGTGTTCATTTTGCGGGCATGTCCACACAGACAAAGTGAATGACAGTCTACTGACCCCCAGTAGCCTCTCTTCCTCCATCACAACAAGAGGATCACATTTCCCTTGGGATTTTAGAGTGGCCTTAAGCACCCTGTAGGGCCACTGTGTTCTTGCAGCCACACTTAGTGGCTCATTTGGAAAGGTACTTAGGCTCTTGACTAAATAAACTCCTTCAAGGACAATGACTGGGGACACTGGGAACTGCTTTTCCATGCATGAGTCTTTCTTTCCTTATGAAGCTTCTGCCTAATGAGTTGGTGACTCCTCTGGTTCACACAGCAATATATATCTGATTCATTCTATGAGTCTGTTTTATAGGTTAGTATAACAGGTGACGTGTAGCCTTAAAATACCTTGGAAAGTATATAGGAGCTAAGAAGATGCTCTTGGGAGACACTGGTGACTTTGAAATTCTACTTCATAGAAAGTCACTTGATAGCTGAAATTTCGTACTAAAAGCAAAGCATCATGAAGGTTGAGTATCTTATATTCCACATGCTCAGGAACAAAAGCGTTTCAGATTTTAGAGATTTTCAGGGTTCTTCTTTTCTTTTTTTAATTTTTGTAGTCTTTACCAGTTGAATTTCAGTACACTCATAGTGTTGACATTTAGAGTGTCTTGGAATTTGCATTTTCAGTTTAGAAATACTCAACCTGGAATAAAATTTTTGAAGAAAGCAAGTCTTGATTATTTCAGAGTTGATAATGCTGACACCATCCATCTCTCCAAAAGATAAACTAGAAAAATGATAGTGTATGGATGAACAGTTCAGAGTATACCTCCAAATCCCATAGAAGAATAGCAACTATAAAACATGAAAAAAAAACCCAAAACAAAAAGCCCACTAAAGTGAAAAATTAGCATAAACAACAAAGCCATAGTCCAGGTAGCAAAGGAAGGGACAGATAGCTTATACGCTGAGGCACTGTCATTTCCCCCTCCACAGGAAAAAGCCCCAGCTGGTGTCTGTGTCTTCAAAGCCCACATTGAACAATCTCACCTAGCTGGACCAGTTGTGAGCCCTTTACACCTTAGACTAAGTAAATCCTTTCATCCATAAAAATAAGACCAATCCAGACCAACTTTGGAGGCTGACCAGCTATACAGGCACACCATGAACTCTTTTGATTCTAGCATTTGAGAGTGCAGCATTCTAGGTAACCCTTAAGTCCTGAACAAGTTAATAAAGTGAGCTGGTCACCTTTTCTTTCTTTTTAAGAAAACCATGAGTAAATACATCCAAGATGTATAAGACCAGGCCCTACATATATGAGATCTCAATTTAGTGAAGTGCCATAGTATGTGTACAGGTGTCAGCCTCTAATCTCTCTCTCTCTTCCTCCACACATTTTGGATGTGTCTTTGTAGAACAAGCAGGAAGTAGAACTTTCCATGACCAGTTGTCAACCTGGGTGACACCCTTCTTGGTGGCCTTGAGGAGCTTGGAGGCAATATATCGGGTACCTTCCTGAGGACAGAGCAGATATTTCCCTGTATCCTCTGTGATTGTCTATGAGCAGATCTACTTAGGCCAAAGCCTCAATACCTTCCAGGGAGATGCGAGGTAGAGTGTGGCATGCAGATGGGATGGGCATTGAGCACACGCACAAACACACACACACACATACACACACACACACACACACACACACACACACACACACACACATTCCAAGGCTTGTTATAGTTCCGTCTGCTGTGCTGCGATCCTGCAGACTCATCTGAGCGCCTTTTTCTTCCTACAGATATTTTCAGTTCCAAATCTTCAACATTTTTCTTTTCTCATAATCACAGCAGTGAATACTTGTAAACACCCCTATTGTCTTGGAGCATCTATCAGTGCTTTTACATCATTAGGTGTCTTATTACCTCATGAACCCCAACAGTGGCAAGTGTTGTCTTTTGCATTTGGTGGATGGGGGCATGAAGACACAAGATGGAGAGATTTGCTTGGGGTTTAAGGATGGGTTGGCAGGAGTCAGGATCCCAGTGGAGGTTAGCTGACTGTATAATATCTCTTTACCTAGCTCATAGGTCTACTGGGCTCACAGGGCTGCAATGATTCAGTGCATGAAAAAGGTTGTGTGCCTTCAGCTGGAAGCCAGTGTGTTCTCATTACTCTTGCATCACCACTGCTTGCTCGTTCTTACCTTGTTGTCTCAAACTACACATGCTTTGAGAGATAATATGTCTGCCCTGAGTAAGTAGGTCCCCTCTTTAATCAAGAAAACAAAACCATATTTCCTTGGGGATGCAATTTAGAGCAAAGAATTGTCCCCAGTTTCTCAGGTCAGTTATGACTTTGTCCTTTCTTCCCTCTCTGATGAGGTTTCCTGCATCCCTGTGCAGTGCAAAGGTGGACCCCATAGCTTTGAAGGTGGGAAGCAGATGATTAAAGGCCAGCTTAGGATCGAACCACCATTATACTGCAGATTAATTAGCATTCAGGCCTGTTTCTCGAAAGCCCAACTGAACAGGGATGCCCTCAGCAGACAAAATGAAAGGAGTCGAGCATTGGAGCATGCAAGCCAGGGTTTGCTTTGGATTAGACCCTCACAGAGGGTGTGTGTTCACCTTCAACATTCCCCATTTAGCTGGACTCACCTGCTGATTAATGGAGGCTGTAGACTCGAAATGACATCCTCATCGGGGCAGCAGAAGTGGCAGAAACTTCGCCAGGTGTGGCTAGTTAATGTTCAGGTGTGGACAGGACAGTCATTGAAAGCAGAGCCTGATTTCATCTCCCAACCTAAACTCAACACCTCCGCCGCCCCAGCCCTGGCAGCATCGCCTTGCCTGCACAGCCCTCTTTTCCTTGTTGGGCATGCAAACCTTTCACTCATCAGAGGCCCAGAGCACTTTGGAAGGCTCGGATGTGTTGGTATCAGTAAGCTAATGGAAGCCATGTGTTCCCAGAGTGGAAAAAAAGCTGGCTTCTTAAGCGTCCAGACATGGTTTGCTTAAGTGAGTCTGAAGGAGACTCTCTCCTGGAGTTGATTCTTTTCTTAGCAGTTGTTAGCCACTCTGAAGACTAGCTTGTCGATGTTCTGACTAATGACCCCAAGCTTAAACATATAGGACATATATAAACATTCAACAAGGGCTGGGGAAACAGCTAAGGTTTATCAAACAGATATCGAGGCTATGCAGTTGAACGATGTAATGATAATCAGAACCATTATTCCAGCTAGCTGTGTGGTTAGTGCTCATACCTGCCTGCTGAGAGTCCTGTATTGATGGCCCTCTTTAATCCTGACCCCAAGTCGGGAACTAGGCAATACCATTTCCGTACTGTACATTGACGCCTTTCCACAGGAGGGCAGAGGAATGTCTCTGACCGTGGACACAGTGGCATGGGATTGTCAATTTAGTCTTTATACTTTCTCCACATGGCACAAGGGCCTGGGAAGGGAATTTGTGATGTTAATGTTCTAACTGAGAAATATGAAATGGAGACTTTATCTAAAATTTCAAAGGATGCATGGTAGGGAAAGGACAACAGACATATGTTAATAGAGGGTCAAAATTCAGTCAGGGTAGCCTGCCTTGCCGAGAGTAGTAAGGTCAGGAGGGTTAGAGTTCTCAATAGGCTGACAAGATATGGGCGTAATATACCCCATAATGCCACTGACATAAAGGAGGGAGAGGCACTTTGGGGAGAGGGTTTAGTTAGTTGATGAACATCTTAGTTGAATTTCTATTGCTGTAATAAACACCGAGAAAAGAAACTCAGGAGAGAAAGAACGTGTTTTAGCTCACAGTTCCAGGGTACAGTCCATATTAGTTACTTTCCATTGCTGTGATAAAAATGCCGTGACCCAAAGTGACTTCTAAGAGGAAGAGTTTCTGTTGGCTTCCACAGGGAGAGTCCATAGTGTTGGGGGAGCTCAGCAGCAGGGGGTGGGAGTGGTGGGGGCGCTCTACAGCAGGGGCGGGAGCCGGGAGCCCAGTGTTCATAACTTCAACCACAAATGAGGCAGCGGGAGCTAGCTGTAAGTTGAGGGAGGCTCTACATTTTCAAAGCCTGCCCCCAGTGACATACTTCCTTTAGCAAGGCTCTCCCTGTTAAAGGATCCATGGCCTCCCTCCCTCCCTCCTTCTTTCCTTCCTCCCTTCCTCCTTTCCTTCCTTCCTCTTTCCCTCCTTCCTTCTTCCTTTCATTTCTTCCTTCCTTTCTTTCTCCATCCCTCCCTCCTCTCCATCCCTTCCTCCTCTCTTTTTGTACACTGACACTAGAAGCCTCTCACTCTGGCTTGCCGAATGATTTCTTCACAGTGGGAGGGGGAAAAACCGAACTTGCTATTTCCTGAAAATCTACCAGCCCTCCCCGCCTCCTTCTAAAAATATAATTTGTGCTGGAGAATCAAAGTCAGGGAACTTGATAAGGAGTTAATGAGAACAAATTAATTCTGTCTGCATTTGAAGGAGGGACAGCCCCGCCCTATAAGTTCTCTCATTTGCTTCCTTGAACATGGCATTTTCTCAATATAACACAGTGTTGGAAAACCTAGGTCTCTGAGGAAATAAACAAGAGTGTACTATTTTCCCACCAGGGGAAAGTCATTATTTGAGTGTGAATTCTACCGGTAATTTTGGGAGGCTGAGTGGGAGAGATTTCACTGTTGCACCTGGCTAATTGTAAGTCAGTTGTCATCCTGACCCTCTGTTATACGGAAAAAAAAATTCCATTAAATGCCAGGATAGAGGGTGGGAATTTTAAGTAGCCTCAGTGTGACAGCTGCAAAAAATATTTTCATCATGTTTGGTCCCCGTTTCTGGAACAGGCTTACAAAGTAATAGGACAGGCACAGGTGAGCTTCTTCCTTTCTT